>OX459041.1:11227879-11467205 GCA_949775005.1 Orthosia gothica
TGTGGGGTCATCTTTTTAGGGTTCCGTAGCCAAATGGCAAAATACGGAACCCTTATAGATTCGTCATGTCTGTCTGTCTGTCTGTCTGTCCATCCGTATGTCACAGCCATTTTTTTCCGAAACTATAAGAACTGCTGTTGAAACTTGGTAAGTAGATGTATTCTGTGAACCGCAATAAGATTTTCACATAAAAATTGAAAAACAACAATAAATTTTGGGGGTTCCCATACTTGAAACTGAAACTAAAAAAAAAAATTCATCAAACCCATACGTGTGGGGTATTTATGAATAGGTCTTTAAAAATGATATTGAGGTTTCTGAGAAAAATTTTTTCTAAACTGAATAGTTTGCGCGAGAGACACTTCCAAAGTGGTAAAAAGTGTCCCCCCCCCCCTGTAACTTCTAAAATAAGAGAATGATAAAACTAAAAAAAAAATATTATGTTCATTACCATGTAAACGGCCAACGAAAATTGGTTTGAACGAGATCTAGTAAGTAGTTTTTTTTTAATACGTCATAAATCGTAAACCGCAATTTACCAAGTATGGAACCCTTCGTGCGCGACTCCGACTCGCACTTGGCCGGTTTTTATTGTGGAGAAATGCTTATGCATACTGCGCTACCACGGGGAGATAGCGCAGTTATTTGGGAGTCTAACCCACTAAATCTCCACGGTGTCTTCCTGTGCCGCTTGTGGTGGGAACACGGGAACGCGTTAGCATGCATCCGTCGGTTGTCCGTCTCCAGATCCTCCTCTGGGGTTTACCCCCCATCACCGGCGCAACAGAACACACTGTACGCCGTGACCACCCCAGGGACCAAACCAGCACATGGGCGACAGACGATCCCGTGTATGGCACCCTTGGTCCCCTAGTTTTTCGGCCGCAGAGGATAGGGCGAGCGACCAACGCTATATATGAAAGGATTAAGTAGTAATTCCACGCGGGCAAAGTCGCGGAGAGCAGCTAGTAATCTAATATTATAATTATGCTGTCGACTTGTGTTTACAAAACATAATTTTTACCTATTTAAACTAAGGCTTTTCGCCATGAGGACTAAAACTACGAAATTCCATTTGCTTCTAACTTTATTTACGTTCTATCAGGGGCTTAGCTACCGCCGTAACTGCCGTATCAATTATACGGGGGCCCCCGACGTGCGTAAGCAAAAAAATTAAACTGATAAAAAATTACATAAGAACTTCGATGGGACATGAACGCCTGTCAGATCACTATTATCCATAGAGGCAGAAACTTTAGAAAAACTAAAGTCATCATCAGCTATAAATGATTTAATAAATCAGTTTGCCGAAAAAAAGACAAGGAGAGTGTATATTTTATTTGAATTGTTTGTAAAAAAATTGAAAAAGTGGCAGATAATTATGATGAATAAATATTTCTTATAATTTTATGCATACAGTTTTTTTTCTTATGTGAGAAATCTCTACCCTTCATAAGGGCCCCCTAAACAATTTTATACGGGGCCCCGCCAAGGCGCGCTATGCCACTGCGTTCTATAACACCCAGCCATACTCTTAGGGAAATATCCATTTATTTAAACTTTGAAAGCTTAAACTGCTCTTCGTGAAAAGTTTAGCGGCAAAGCCATGTAGCAACGTTTTACTTACTGTACGAACTTTCGCTTCAAGACACAGACTTTGGAGGATTGACAGATGCTGTCTACAATCGAGAATGATTATTTATGAGCACCTTTTAGTTAGGTGTATGTATGTTCAGCGTTTGTCATTTGTCTTTATAAAACGTAATTTTAAGTTCATAGAATCCAAAACTGTATAGGTATACCCAGTTGGATATTGTATAGGTTGCCTGCTGTACTGCTGTACTGGTTGGATTTAAATACTCATTCGAATTTAGAATCAGTTTTCATTTTTAGAACGATTCTTTAGTGCGGGACATATATAATCGATTTAAAAGGAGCAAATCAAAGTACGTAATTTGGTTAAAGCCATATCCAAACTAATATTCTTCTGTCTGTCTGTTACCTTTTCACGCTTCAAACCGCTGAACCGATTTAGATGAAATTTAGTATGAGATCCTGAGAAGGGCATAGGATAGTTTTTATCCCAGAAATCATCTCTAAGAGATTGGAAAGAGGGATGGACGTTGGTATGGTGAATTTCTCAAGGAAGTACTAATGCTAAGCAGACGAAGTCGCGAGTAAAGGCTAGTATTTTATAAAGTCATCGCTACGTTTTTATATTTATTGAAGACATTTCCACCCGCAGGCTTATTACGTATCTTTTGCAAGAGCAAAACGATCGCAATTTTTGCGCAATAATTCATCTTCCATACAGAAGTTTAAGAGTTGTGGTCGGTTTTTTTTATAAATAAATGTATTTGACAAACAGCGAGCGATAAGCAAACTATTGTGTAGGACCTACCATACCTGCACTGCAAGTAATTCAGACTTTTATGACACACAGCGTTTGATCGCTATCGTTTTGCTCTTGCAAAAGATACGTTATAAGCCTGCCGGTCTTGTGAGATGATTCAGAAAGCTCTTACTACCCAGAATAATACAGCAATCGATGGAATGCAACTGTTCAAAGTGACTGTAGAATTCTAAAGTCCTCTATATTTTTGACTCCTTTACCAATTCAGCTTTGACGTTCTCTTCCCTCTATGAAATACCTTCCGCCCGATTCCAAAAGACATATTATTGTGTGCTATTTACGAGTACATTCTAACGGGGTTTCTTCTATTTTACTGCATAAATCTTATAGTTTTTGTGTGCAATGCATGCTAATTCATTGCGAGATGTGTCATTGCGCTAAAAATTGTTTTATTAGGTTTTGTATTTTGAATGAATATATGTGTATTTAGCTTTGTCTTTGACTATCTGTTTAAACCTCACCAGTTTTACAGAACTACTAATTCTGCACAAAGAAACCATCCAAATGAATTATAGGCCAGAGTCTTTGATGTCTAATTGGAGCGGGTACGACTAGAATCTCGTCTACGGGAGCTAATCGATAGAACATCTATTTCTGAACGAATCTAGCCAGCTAGTTAGATTACGAACGCAAGACTTGTTATAGTATTCTGTTTATTGAGACGAGAAAATGCTGAAGGTATTATGTAAGTTCTTACTTAGCGTGCTTAATAATGTTGCGTAAATCATTATAGTTGTGCGCCGTAATATGATGTGAGGAATGTACAGGGCCGTATTTGAAAGATGAAAGGTTTTTGGTGAATTTCTAAAGGAAAATGTTAGAACGACATTGATTGATAAGCAACTGTGTTTCAAAAAGGGATTGGTTTAATATTAAGTAGTAACTAGATCAACTGTGAAAGAGCTTTGGTGGATGTCACAAAATGGTATGGACTATGGTAACAAGAAAAATATAAAAAAATCCCTGACATATTTTTAGTTCATGCTACATAATTTATCTAGTAGTAGACATGCTTCAATCGACAATATATTGAACACGAAATTATGACATGATATCTTGCAGACACAGCCCGATTCCAACAGTAAAAACTCCTTGATACAAATAGTAAAACGCCCATAACTTTTTAACAGCTTAACCCATTTTCATCAAACTTAGCTATGAACCCTCTCGATAAAATCACCTTTAGAAAACCAAACCACCGAAATCGAAATCGGTTCATCCGTTTAGGAGCTATAATGCTACAGACAGATACACACATGCACAGGTTCACACATAAAACTTATAACACCCCCCTTTTTCCAACGCAACCGGGGATAAAAACTAGATACAACAACAATATTAAGCACTACTCATATATTTCTCAAACCCAATTTACAAATACATGGAACGCACCATCTTCTTTTAAACCGTATTCTACAAATTCGTTTTCAATACGTTTCATTTTCTAAACGCGAGCTTTCTGCGAGATGTTAAAATATTCCGACAGAAAAGCTTTCCTTGCAACCTTCATTTTACCTAGAAGGAGGCTTTACTCAGACGACCTAGAAATACCTAGGTATAAACGTAGATATAAATCCTTTGCTTTGAACTAAATTCGCGCCTGGATAGAATAATATTACGCACTATAACGAAGGCTGTTTTACGTGTACAATGTTAATCCTAGATTAACGAACCGTCTTCCTGTTAACTAGTAGAACTCGACGTTAATTTATTATGTTGTAGAGTAATGTTTAAGATATTAATTTTCAGTTTGTTAAGATAACATGTTAGCTAGATTGATGGAGCTTAATCTATCCTACATGTTGTTTCTTCAGAAGAAGCGTTTATGAATGTATTCAGTAAGAAACTAAGATACTTTCATAGGTGTTTGAAGCCGTCGCCTTGATAAAAATAAAGTGATGCTCAATACATAAAATCTTTTACACAAAAAGTTTCGGAAGTCGGTGTCGCAAAACTACAAAAAAAATAAGAGGTGCCATTTAACTAGCTCGCTTTGATTACTCGGACAGGCCAAACTAAATTAAAGCTTGTAAAAAAAATGCATACAAGGTGAGATTTGCAATATAAAGCAGAGGAGGTGACAAGGCAATTTTATTCTACTGTCCTACTAATATTGACAAAAAATCCCTATCCAATCACGCCTCAATGACTGAATGGATTTCATAACTACACGAGTATACGATGTCAATAGACAGGACCATAGACATACTAAATAATATGGACTGGAAATACCTACGAAAAAAACGTGCCTACCTAAACCTCAAAATGTCTCATAAAATGGCCGCCGATTCTAAGATTGTGTCAATCAAACAAGAGACACACACTCACAAATCTCAATAATACAATATGTAAACAACCATTTGACAGCAGGACTACCACGAACACAACCACAAAATTCGTCACATGAAATGGCGAATATGGCACGTACCTACAACCGTCACTACGTCATAACAAAATGTTGCCATAATGAGCAACAACTGAAATATTGTTGTCTCTTTCATCAAATACGATTACTACATTAGAAAGAATGAAACAAAACGATGTTTCACATTCTGTATCGTATTTCACTCATATTTGTATAAGCTGATGTATGTATAGAACATCGCGGCGCCTCCGTATATTTCCTATCTCAATGGACAGGACAGAGGACCTAATCTTTGTTCCCGTAATAGGAGGCACCTGTGTGATAAAATTGACATGGACAAAGCCGCTAACAAAACCGCATGCATGCAATGCGAGCCACAGGAAAGGTGACATGGTGACTTTATAACGATTTTCTTCTACCATTTGAAAATGTAGAAAACGTCGCACAATTTCGCCCGCGCTGTCGCAGCATAAGCTCGACTTAATCGCAATGGCACGTCGGTCGTTAGGAAGCGCGGATGTCAGGATGTCATCGTAGTGCATTTTGTTCAGAGGATTCGGCTTTCTTGATCCAATTTATTGAATGTATTTGTAAGAATTTCAATCGTGTCTTGATTATTGATTTGAATTGTGCAAAGTTACACGAGCGAGCTTTGTAGCTTTAACAGGTTCACTGTCCACATAGTAGACACAATAATTGAACAATCACGTGATTTATATATGACGCAATGGACAGGGAAGTTCTATTCAGGGAAGTTATATTTGAAATTTACTTGACACTTGGTCACATCGTCTCAACACCTTCAACAGTGATCTCGAAATCAACCAACTCAGTCTATCGCATTCCACTGCAGGAAACAGGCCTCTTCCGAGCTGCGCTACAACACCCTGTCCTCAGCCTTGCGCATCCAATCTGTCCCAGCTGTCCCGAACTTGCGACCTTTTTAAGTTCTATGGACCGGCTAGCTAGAGGGTTGCACGCTACATTTGCTCATATACGGTCTCTACTTTAAGACTCGCCTTCGCCAACGGCTATCGAAACTTAAAAAAATATTGGTCGTCCAAGTAGGACCTTTAGCTTGCGTACTCTGCATACTATGTAGATGGCCTTGATCTGGATGGCTTTTTCGCCTTACACATTTTTCATCCTATCTACCGCAAAACCTAATCATAGCTAGCTCATTTCATAGCGTGCTGAGCAAACTTAAATTTGTGGATCAACTCGACTGTCAGGTCAGGTCCACGTTCCATACCGAGTGTTCAAGCAGACAAGACGTGAATCATAGACACGGCGTGGCGCAGCGCGGGATGACACCGCGGCAGCGGACTGGCTGCACGCACCGCACTCCACTACCGAACACGGTGGACGACGTGCGCGCATATTACTTGTCCAGAGATAATTTCCAACATTATACTGTCCTTCAGAGCCATAATATAAGTATTTGCAGTCCACTTTTAGTTTCATTTAGAAGCCTTTAATTAGGTCCTCAACACCGTGTATAATGTCGAGCAGTATATTAGGCCCTATTTAATTTATCTGACTAAACGATATTTGCGAAAATTTTGTATGTCGTTTTTGTGACGAATAAACACTTTTTCTTTCTTTCTTCTATGTATTTGTCAAAAAATACATAATTGATTTTAGCGACAGATTGTATAAAGCTGAAAAAGTATGAAATAAACTTACAAAAATTTACAGTTTGTGACATTGCCACCTGTCTGTCTGTTGACTTTATTAAATAGGCTTCAGGTTTAGACTAAACCAGTTGAACCACTTTAGAAATAGTGAAGAAGTCAGTACTATCTTGATAGTTTAATAAAAATCCCGTGGAAACAAGGCATTACGCGAATTTTAATATCAGCTTATTTAAGATGAAGTTCGTCGGATTTCTCGACTAACTATTGAAGCGTAGCGAAATTTCCCCCGTTCTGGTTAAACTTGTTAAGCCAGCTATTTACTTGGAATATTCTCTTTGTTTGAGCGAGTTGGCTCCCGTTTTTGTTTACGCTAATATGATTTAATTTTTTCCGCCTGGAATTTTCATTTCATGGTTGCAATAAAGCAAAGGAAGGGGTTTATCGCCGTGCTTGTGAGGCTTTTTTATTCGTTACGGCTGGATGGAAGTAATAAATGTGATGCCATTATTACATTATTGTTAAATTCGTCCATAATTTTCAGTGATTCGGTCTCATGCCAAGCTTTAAAAACAAAGTCGAGCGTGTTTTTTTTAATAACGATATTGCAAATTATCAAAACATGGCAAGAAGCTTTCTTTTATATTTCAGTATGTACTGGCACGAGTTGTCGCAGGCAAGGAATTTCTGGATGCACTTAGGGATGGTTTTCGCACAACAGTGAGACAGCAAAGGTTTAACAAAAATAAACTTCTCCGTATGTTCTAGTATTTGACATATTTCATTTATAGAGGAAGAACTCAATTTAATTATTAATAAATGCTGCACCGAACCACATGAGACCAAAACAAATCTACTTAAATGTAATTTAGCGTCCGTTTCATAAACATGAGACGTTGTGGCCGGTGATCCGAACTAATCCTTATAGTACCGACACAATGCTCCCTCCGGCCTTGCCATCAAAACTTACCTAACTATATACGTACCTACGTACATGCTATTTATATTGTTAACCACCACAGACATACATCTAACTAGATGACGCGAATGTATGTACTTCGCGTGTTAAAAACAAGAGTAAAATTGAGACTAAAGTCTCTGCACGATAACAAAAAAATAAAAGTCATTGATCCGACGTGTACCAAAATAAAAGTCATTGATCCGACATGTACCAAAAAGTATTATTACGTAACTTGAAAACATGATTTTTTGTTTATGGAGATATTTTGATAATTTCAGTCTAAAATGAAAGTAGCGCCATTTTATCCGTTTCAATCTGCCTAGCCTTTTCCCAACTATATTGGGGTCGGCTTCCAGTCTTACCAAATTCAGCTGAGTACCAGTGTTTTACATGGAGCGACTGCCTATCTGACCTCCACAACCGGGTAACACGGTACCCCTTGGCAAGACTGGTGTCAGATCTCAAACTATCCGTAACGACTGTCAAAAATCTTCGAATGAAGGCCGGGACAGACGGCTTAACGTGCTTGCATAGGCACGGCGGAAAACTCGCTATTTTGTAATGGTTACCCATCCACGGACCAACCTCGTCAAGCGTTGTTTAACCTTGATGATCGACCAGTGCGGCTGTTATTATTTAGCCACAAGCTCCTCCCGTTATATCCGTTTAAATCATGTAAATCGGTCCTCGCGTTTATGAGATATAACTCATTACTGATACCAAGTGAAAGGGTCAAGGACGTCCCTTACCGCGATACATTTGTTTGATTGTGTTAGCGACACTACCTTTAAATTTTGTTTATATCGTTTCGAAATATTGGAATACATTGGTAGACAGGTGTTAACGACAATTTTTTTTACGCTGCGCTGACTTTATCATTTATCAATATCGACACCAGATATCAACTGAAATCTAGAAAAATGCTTAATTATGCCGTATTGAGCTGAGTCTACAAAATAGTTGGCCAAGACATTTTCTTTCATAGGTAAGTAAAAGTTTTTTTTAATTGTGTGTGAAAAGTGACACGATTGGTTTTCAAACAGATGGAGGTTGCGTTATCTAGTAAGACTTATGGCTATGCAGACCCCTTTATGATTTGAATATGAAAATGTACATACTGATTAGAATATTCAAGTTTGCGAGGTGCCAGAATCAAAATAAAATGGATATTTGAAATGTTTAAAAGAGATTGAGAGAGGCGCTGGTCAAGTCAAAGCTCCAGAGTCTTGAACATCGTCGCCGAGTTGCCAGCCTGTCGGTTTTTTATCGGTTACATTTCGGGGAGTGTGCGGTGGAATTGCACGATATAATTCCACCTAGCCCGTTCCATCATCGGACTACCAGACGTACGGCGATGCGCCATCGATACATGGTAGACATCCCACCCATACGCACAAAACGTTTTGGGAACACTTTTATTATGCGTACAGCTAAGGAGTGGAATTCCCTGCCGGAGTCTGTGTTTCCCGATAGCTACAATCTAGGGGTCTTTAAGTCAAGAGTGAATAGGTTATTTCTAGGCAAGCGTGTTTCACCGTCGACCACATCTTCGGTTAGCATCAGGTGAGATTGTGGTCAAGCGCGAGCCTATAGGTTATAAATAAAAAAAAAAAAAGTTTATTTTACCGTTTTATGTATCTGTTGTATTTCTATCTTATTTACTTTTATGTGTCTATATTATAGATCACGATCTACCTCCAAAAGAAGTATGTTTATCTATGAGTAAATGTATGTAGCAAGGAAATCTCTACTTACGTATTTCTTGAAAATATAAAACATATAGTGATAAAGTGGAATTGCCCCAGTGTCTGATATTTTAAGATCAGTACATAAGACTTTTTATGTTGTTTAATTATGAAATTGATTTCGAATACAGTAACTACTTGATATTTTGGCTAATACTGGTTCAAATGAAATTAACTAGCGAAAGTCTGTAGACATGTGATGGGTATAATATCTAAAAACAAAAATTAAACTTATTTTCAAGTAACTACACTACTAGCGGCCTTCGACTCCTTAGTTTTGCAAAAAAAAATGACCTTTCACAATATAATATGTATCAGGTATAAAGGGTTAGATGTGGCTACTCACTGTCACTACCCATCGATTCCGACTAAAATAGCTTTATACCGGACCTGCCCTTCCTGTTATATCCTTTGCCCAAGTACGGTCAAGGGTAGAATAGGTACCCACATCGATATTCCGGGTAAATGATTAGGAAAATAACATTTCTTTTCAATCAAGTAAGCCTTCCTTTCTTACTATTACTAGTTCATTATTAAGCACAATCTACTAATAGTATTCCACTAAGTTAATATTTGGCCAGCAGTGCCAAAGTTAAAGTTTGGTGAGCAGTGGTGGCCCAGTGGTATCGGCCGCGACTTATAAGTTGTAAGTCATGGGTTCGAACCCAGGCAGGCACTATACTTTGTGTAAATTAATTCATCACCACTGCTCTCAAAACGGTGAAGGAAAACATCGTGAGGAAACCGGCATGTCCTAGAACCAAAACTTCGAAGACATGTGACATCTACCAACCCGCACTGGGCCCGCGTGGTGGATTTTGGCCCATCCCCTCACAGAGAGGAGGCCTGTGTCCCAGCAGTGGGAACATTAATAGGCCGATGATGTGATGTGTGATGTGAAGTTAATATTTTATGTACACTTTTCTTTCTTCCTTTCTTCAAATACACTACAGGCAGCAAATCAGTGCTAAAAAAACGAGTATTCGCTGCGCTGGCCTCGTATCCTGTTGTTCTTCGTAACTGACGTACCTACTACGCGAGTTCAGCTCAAGGTTAATTCGTAGCCAATTACATGAGCATGCGTCCACTGTTCAAATACACGAATTTAGTTTTTATTTAGGTGAATTTATTTAGACCTTTTTTGGGTGGTTAACACCAAAAACGGCTGCCAGGGGTTTTACTTACAAATAACTGAAAGCGACATCACGTCGTGGACCGAGGTCAAGATAAGGAAACGACCAGAATGGATACATGAGGGATTAGGCCACAACTACAATCAGTTAGGAAACTTAGAAGTGGAAAGACTGGAGAGAAACCTTTACCCACCAATGGAAAAGCACAGCTGATATGACAACAAATAATAGTGCTAATATTGGCCTTCAACACTTCACAATGATAATTTTAAAACCAGTTTTCTATTAACAACACGTAGAGTCAAGCTGTCAGGCGTAATGAATAGATTAACACCCCTGACACCAGTACTATGCTTGTCACTGACCTACTTACTCACTTTTTTTTAATCCAGCATGTCGGCGAGAGCTAACGGTAGAGGTTAAAAGCTTTTTCAGGGGCTGCATGAGTACAGGCACGTCGGCGTTGGTGCGAATGTTGAGAATAAAGTAAACGAAACTCCTGGATATGTCAATACTTACTGCGGCATACGGATTTGGAGTAGAGGTTCTTTTTGTTGCACCGGTTTCTGAAAATTTCGAGTCGTGAGGTAAATTTTGAGGATTAATGCGGATGGAATAGACGTAGAGTAAGATCACAGTGATGTTTAAGTTTGAAATACGATAAAAGTAGTTAGAAAGGAACATAGTAATAGTGGTGTATGAAAGAAAACCTGTACTGACGCCATATAAATTGGAATTAGGGCTGGAAAATGATGAGTTTCCGAATTTACAAACGATTACTTTGAGTAGATTTGTTTTGAGTAAAGTAAACGATTGAGATTTGGTGTTGATCGGATATAAAAAAAACTTTTTACAAAAATATACATCCGACTTCCAAATAAAAACACTACAAAGTGAACAATAACTTCAATTTCGGCATTCGGTGTTCCAGTTTTTTGACACCGGCTTCTGAAATTGAAGTAATTTTTCACCAGTACTGTTTTTATTTGGAAGTCTGTTGTATTTTACCGTATTTTTTTAATTTTACGCTTTTTTGTTGTGGTACATAATGGGTAAGTTTTATAGTAAGGTACCTAAAATGCCAGAATAGATCAACCGAATAACATGACTCTTAAACAAAACCGGTGGAATCAGAGTGTAGATACCAGGGTGAACTGTACACATCTGCGTACCCCTTTAAAGCGTACTGGCTTGATGTTATGTTATGAAATGGTGTACACAATAAACAGACTTGCGATTGCAGCTATCTCGAGAGATTTGCCGTCATTTATTGAAGAGTCCTTTTTTATATCTGCGAAGTTCTTCATCAGATTTTAACTAAATTTAAATGGGACCACACGAGAATCATCAATATCGGTTCAACTAGTAAAAAGTTCTGAGGTAACAAAAATAACAAAAAAAAACAGTCGAATTGAGCACCTCCTCGCTTTTGAAGTCGGTTAAAAAGGTTGCAAAAGCAGATAGAGCATTGGTGAATCTGGTAGAGTAGCGTGAAGGTTGGCATCAGCTACAAGATTCTTACACCCAGCAGTGGGTGAAATCGGTTTGTGGATTATGATACGATTTAGATTACCTATCAATCAATGTCTGTGCTAGTTTGCCAACCTATTTCCTCATCTCCGATTAGCAAACATCCCTCAAATTGCCTCGACGTGAATGTCGAACGTTATTATAGGAGCCGAGCACATAATTCGTTGAAATGGGAAGCGCGCAGAAAATCCCGACCCGATCGGGCGCCTGTCATACTCGTATCGAGAGTTAGGTGCCACCGGCATGCAGTATGTGCCACTTGTGAGCTTTGTGGGGTTAAAATCACTGCTGACCCTTATACCTCGGCGAGTGATATGGTTTAATCTACGTGGTAAAGTTTGGATATGGCACTGAGCCCACCGGGTGTCGAGCTTCAAATAATGGGCAGAATGTTACCATGCATTTGTAGTAGTCATTTATTGAAAAGTTCTGTTGAATATCTCCGAAGTGTGGACTCATTGGGATCATATAAGAAGCTTTCAAATAAAAAAGAATCATCAAAATGTTTGAGGTAAGAAACATTAAAAAAACTGGCCAAGTGCGAGTCGGACTCGCGCACGAAGGGTTCCGTACCATTATCGCAAAAACGGCATAAAAATCACGTTTGTTGTACGGGAGCCCCATTTAAATATTTATTTTATTCTGTTTTTAGTATTTGTTGTTATAGCGGCAACAGAAATACATCTTCTGTGAAAATTTCAACTCTCTAGCTATCACGGTTCATGAGATACAGCCTGGTGACAGACAGACAGACAGACAGACAGACGGACCGCGGAGTCTCAGTAATAGGGTCCCGTTTTTACCCTTTGGGTACGGAACCCTAAAAAAACTGTCGAATTGAGATGCTCCTCCTTTTTGAAGTCGGTTAAAAAGGAGATGGAGCTCCATAGGACCTTATTGTAAACCGCTATCCCTTTTTAACACTAGAACAATGATGCCTCACCAGATAGTTGCTAAACCAAATTAAAAACATAAACGAGCTAACAGCTCACTCAGTTGTTATTCTGGTAAATTAACTCATTAGCGGTAAGACAACGACGAAATCCTCGCCAAAGGCAAACTTGGTTAAACCTTAAACAATGAAATGCCCGCTACGCTGAAAACACAGTCGAAGTAAAATATGATACTTAGAAACATAAATAGAGGGTGCGTCAGTAAGGCCAATGAAATCTTGTCTAAAAACTAGTAGTTACAGATACTATTGCACACTACACTACACACACACTTACAATATTGCATGCTCCAATATCGCTTAAATTTTAAAAGCCTAAAGAAGTAAATCGTTAGTTTTCTGCAAATTATATCTGGCAACATTTGTTCGGCAAAAAACAGAACAAATAAACATAATAACTTTACTAGCCTTCTTTTGACGTCAACCAATCATGTGGCTATGTCTCAAAAACGAAAGAAAGAAGGACGAAATAAATAAAACACAATTAAGCTCACTTCAAGAAACCGCTAAATAATCGTCAATTTCCTGATCTAATCCATAAACCACAACTGCTTGGGCAGAGACAACATTTATTTCACGCCATTACCCTCGCATTGATTTCCCGCCCGTCGACTGATGGCCGACGCAGCCTCCAATTAGCCGATTGCCTTTTCCTCTCTCGGATTTTTTGGCTCGATCGCATTTCAAGCGAAATAACATCCGGCTTACGAGTTAACTTGTTTTACAGATTCTGTGTATTTTTTATGATCTTTGTGTCAAAGGCGAATTAATTTATAACCTTAGTAGTAAGTCATTTCTTTCACTCGACTCAACCTCGATGCAGCCTCCTGCAGTAAATTTGACAATTGACAATTAGACTTTGTATTAGTCCTTGGATTACTATCCTTGTCTCCTCGACTTGAAATATTTTTCTATCGTCATATTAAGTTAGTCGAGTGATGTGAATGAAATTTTCTTCAAAGAACTAAGTACATGGGTTCTGTAACTCCTCCAATATGTTACTCTCTTCCATTTAGATATTCCATTTTTAGTGTGATATAGGTTGGTCAAATGTTAAAGGTCGCTGAAGAACAGGAAACAAAAAGTTACACCCGAAATTCAATCCGTCAGGAAATCCCTCCGGTGACGAAACAAGATTTTCTGATTTGTTTTTCTTCTCGGACAAAACAATCTGTTACTAAAATAATATCTCTTACGTGGATTGTGGCTCAGTTCCCAGCAATTGTTTGTCTAAAGAAACTAAAACAACAATATCTGTTCAAAGAACAAGGTACCAAATGTGCCTAACTAGCGAAAACTTTAGTTAAATTCTATCCCGAGACGGAAACGTTAAAGTTTATGTCCTGAAAATAAGCGCTGTCTGAGAATAACGATGTTCAAACCAATCTGTCAACGTATTTTAAGAAGCTAGAAATGTTTTGTGAACGTATTCCACATTTGGCACCCGTTTTAACGGCCACTGAATTAATGGCACCTGAGGTATTCCACATTCGGCATCTATCGATATTTTTTGAAGGTGCCAAATATAGAATAATTTATTAAATAAAATTTTATTCCGCATTTGGCACCTAAGGATCAGTAGGTACCAGTGTTGGGACGTTTATTTGTTTTAGGATAAAAAATCCAAAAATCTATTAAAATCAATAGAGAGTTTAATAATGCGATAAAAATATCGCTTCCTCTTTTGCTTTTGCTTTTACTTAGAGGTTGAACATTATAATCATTTATACCCACACTAATAGGAGGCCAGAATCATGAAGCGGGCCATATGTACTCAAAAGCTAAGCGATAGGTAATTGCTTCGTCACCGGCGGTGGGACAAGTGCCTCACCATGTGACATAGTACAATACTATTTTTGATATTTTAACAATCGCACTATCCTCTTGTATTCTCCTCTTGTAGATAGTTACAAATTCAGATTTCCATTTCCGTTTAATCCAAGGCTATTTTCTTAACAATGTATTCCTATAGTTATTTTGTAAGTTGTAGTGAAGTTTGAAGGACGATGGGTTGTATTAATTTAACTGTCTACAATCAAATATTACCCTCGTTGCGAGCTCAGGGCGTTCTTGTAATTACTTCCAAACTTCTGAGTTATGCGACCGTGGATTTATTGTTTGCTTAGCTTATTTCTCGTTATAGAGTCCTTTAATACTGATAAATTAAACACTTGTTTATACTTATTTCATAATCTGAGATTTGTGAATTTCGCCCACGTTAATAACCAAGTATTTCAGCTTTACAATTGCCTATACTCCAATTTCCTTTCCTTCTATTATACTAGTACTCATATTTCCATACTGAAAATGTAAATACGTCTAAATTAAAGTACCCCTAATGAATGCCTGAAATTCAGCAGATTTGCTAGTTCATTTAGATGTCACGTAACAGTAAATGCAGTAGCCATTAATTATTCCGGAGTATAATGATATCTGCGAATAAAGCTGTCGCTTCACTGCTAATTCAATGAGCTAGCAACTCCGAATGACCAAGCGCTGACAGAAAGTTTCAAATAAGAATACTACGCGACGCAAAATAAACATGCAATGCGATTTACTTGAGCTCGTCTGCTCGTATTTACTACGTAATATGCGATTCCCGGTAATTTGCTGAAATATTGAAAGCCATTTTAATTCCGAGAGAGAAATATAGGTATAAGAAATTGGTCTGCATTCTCTTACCTGTATTTGGCTGTTTTTCTTCGAAGTCTAATAAGTCGGGGCAAAAATATACTTTGCAACTGAAATGTTGTACCAAGTTAAGCCCCAAAAGAAAGCCTAAACGTTTAAAAAGAACATAAAACTAAGTAACAAGTAAAAGAACATTAGCTAAAGTAATGTGGTGCGTAAAATCACGTAAAATGTTTTTCTATTGAGTGAAGAGGCGTGAGTCGTGACCAGTGGTCGGGTAACGTCACTACTTGCAACTCTCCTATGGAAGCGACTATGAACGGGTACGTATTACAATACCGAAATTTAAAAGACCATTTATGTAAAAACCTGTTGAAGAAATACCGAAAAGTTAAAAGCCGAATGATTGTTTGGTCGAAAGTTTTAAATCCCGAAAGTTCATTTTCCCGAAAGCTTAAAATCCCGAATATCCATATCCCGAAGTTAAAAAGCCCGAAGATCCATCGCATTGCTGTTAGTCATTAGTCTGTCCTGCAATATGCATTCTGCCGCAGAAATGTTGCCACCAACGTCTAATTATCTAGTCGTAGGCAGTCGTATGATTCGTTATTTTGACAAGGTGAAATAGGTTAGGTTACGTTAGAATTGTGACCAAAGCGCGCAAGCCGAGCGAGCGAAGCGACCGGTGCCTTGGCAGCGGCCGGCGAGCTCCATTTCCAAGTTGCTCGTAGACATTTTTCTTCCCTTCGGGGTTTCATCCTGTCGGGCATTTGAACATCGGTATTTTATGTTTCGATATAACGGCTATCGGCATTCAAAACTTTCGGTATTTTGAATTTCGTTAATTTGGACGTCGGTATTTCAGTCATAGTTATTATGAAATTTCGGGATTTTAATACGTACGTACCCCTATGAACTTGCGCTTAGTGCCCACTGACTGAAATGGAAATGGAAAAATTGGTCTTTGACGTAAAGAGGCATTTTGTTTGAATGTTAATAACTACAGTCAAAACCGTTAAAAACGACGTTGAAGGGACCGTTCAAATTCCGTCGTTATAGCCGACAGTCGTTATAAAGGTATACAATTGCACATACGTCCTTAAACGGGATATTTACATTCCGTCGTAATATCCAGTACGTCCTTTTAAGCGAAGTCGCTATAAACGGTTTTCACTGTACGTCCTGTATTTCATAACTTAAGTTAGTCAGAGGCGACTATGCGTCATATACTCCACTCTCATACGTCATTTGGATGAACTCCCATGAAATAGGGGTTTATCGTCATTAACCGGATTTCATAAAATGCGGGTAGTAAATTGTCATAATAAGTTCATCTTCATCACTAACTCAAGTGTCAGAATAACTGATTCTATTATTTTCTACCGTGTCCCATCTTTAGTGTCATCATAATTTTCGATTTCGACCTTATTATCTGCTTCTTTTTCGTGTCACTGCGCGTCTTGTGGGTTTTCTTTTCGGGTTCAATCACATGGAAATATGTAAAAACGGAAGGTGGAAGGGTAAACGAAAACATCCGATTCACAAACTCTTGAGAACTCAGGTCGAGATGTTTGGTTATTCATGCATATATAATCTTGTAGATTGAATGAATATTTCTTGCTTTGTTTACATAAGTATAGAAGACCAGCTTTTGCCGATGGTGCAACCATTGGCAAAAGTCTTCTTGAAATTGCAGACGTTTCACAGGAAAGTTCTACCGGAAAAAAAAAACTAGAGCAAAACCTTCTCGTGTTCCAAATTTCATCAAAATCCAACATCGACACATCTAGCCTTTCACTTCAATTAGCAGGTTTTTTTTTGGGACTATCCCACCGCACTATTCCTAAACCACTGCAACTCCTGAAAGCTAGAATCAACAGTGGCGACCACCAGAAAAGCGCCTTGGCAATGAAGCTCGACGAAGTCCCGCAGAATCAATTTAAATCTTGGATCCCACAACGAAATTAATCAGAAAAGAATAACAGAGGAGTAGATAAAAACACAGACCTCCTCTCACAGAGAGGATGCCTGAGTCTCAGCAGTGGGAACATTAATAGTCTGATGATGATGAGTAATAAATGCAAATTTCTACTTTCGTCCATATCATGCCGGAGACAAAACAAACAAGGCCAAGAGGCACAAAGGGTCGTTTACATCTGAGATAACCCAGTTGCCTAACACCAAGGATAAAAATTTGCATTAATATTAATGGGTCCTAACATTGTAAGCTGTTATATTTGATTCCAATAATAGGTATGACAAAAACGCCTAAACGCACGGAAATTTCTAGTTTCTACATGGTCCGTATAGTAAACAACTCCTGAAGTAGCCCATTCAGCACAATATTGCGTTAATTCTGCCAAAGAATACACTCCCATATGATATTATGGGCAGATTGTACATATTCGAAGGAAAATAATTTACTTTTAAAGTTACCATGCCCTGTGAGAAATTGGACAACTAGCAGGTATATTACTATAGTAGACTCTAGCTACAGAATATTAATTGGTTTCTTCGGTTTAAGCGTAAGTAAATGCCGCCTGCAGTGAGCGATACCTAAACGTTTCCTAGTCACCGATCAATGGTCAATTATTCGCAAGTCTGCAAGCTTAGCAGCCTTTGAGACCTCAAGCGGCTTGTCTTGTGCTAAAGCCGCTTTACCTTGTAGACACAAGATCGCTTTATGTGCTTAATCTACTGTCTGATAGTCTAATCTAGTATCTGTACTGATAGCAGGCTTTGAGACCACTTGGTCTATCTCTATCGGCCAAAATAATATACTTACCTTATTCCAAACTATTCAGCCACATAGCTCTGAAACCATTTACCTTGTAGACATCGCATCATTTTAGGCACGTTAGCTGTTTTATAATGTTATTTTTGCCGTCCACGAGACGCAG
This sequence comes from Orthosia gothica, assembly GCA_949775005.1. Classification (NCBI taxonomy): domain Eukaryota; kingdom Metazoa; phylum Arthropoda; class Insecta; order Lepidoptera; family Noctuidae; genus Orthosia; species Orthosia gothica. Next base: position 11,246,144 of record OX459041.1, read on the forward strand.
CTTAGAGTGGTGTAGAAAAAGCTGGAAGAGGCCTTCGTGTCACACTGACAAGCCGATACTCGCATGGTGATTGTTGGCAACAAATGCTATTATATAATAAAGATGCAGCTCAATTCACTTTGTCCGCTGACAAAATACATTATGGCACTGACCAAAACCTCTTTAATTGAATGCCCGTTTAAATGATTGTCATTAATTTGTAATTCTCTTTTGTCTCTCTCTATTTTGGTTTGTATTTGTAATTTCGCTTTATGCGTTTGATCCATAGTACTGACATACCTCTCCGTTTTAAGTTAGCAGCTAAAATAATACCTATACTTACCTTATTCGGAACCGTTCAGCAAAATAGCGCTGTAACTACTTACCTTGTCTTATAGACACAGCATCGCTTTAAGCAGTTTATCAACTTCCTCAGTACTGATATCCTCACGGTCCAGTTAAAAAAGCAGCTAAAATATTATATTTACTTTATCCGAACCCTTCAGCAGAATGGCGCTGAAACCCATTTTCAGTGGTTACCACTGCGCTTTATCCACTTCACCAGCACTAACAGACCTCTCCGTTTAGTCTCAACAGCTAAACTTACTTTGAATCATTCAGCTCGTGGCTAAATATAAATAATAATAGCCGCACGGGTCGACCTTCAAGGTTAAGCAACGCTTGCCGAGGTCGGTCCGTGAATGGGTGACCATCCTTATACAGCGAGATTCCTCCGTGCCTCGGCAGCAGCACCACCAGACCAGCAGCAGTTTAGCTGTTGGTCCCGACTGTAATTTTAAGATCTTTGACAGTCGTTATGGGTAGTCAGAAGCCTGAGATCTGACATCAGTATTTCCAAGGGGTATCCTTACTGGGTGGTTGAGGTCAGAGAAGCAGTCCTCCATGTAAAATACTCAGCTGAATCCCGTTAGACTGGAAGCCGACCCCAACATATTTGGGAAACTTTTTTACCGAAATTAAAGATATTTTTTCGGGCCCAGTGCAAATTGGCGGATGTATCTTGTCTTCGATTTTTTGGTTCTAGGACATGCCCGTCTCCTCACGATATTTTCCTTCACCATTTTTAGAGCAGTTGTGATGAAATAATTTACACAAAGTAAAGCGCCTGCCTGGGTTCGAACCCACGACCTACCACATGAAAGTCGAAGGGCCGTTACCACTAGGCCACCATGGCGTCAGCGCTACATGCTCGAGTATTTTCTGATCTTCAACTCTTGATGTATGAACACTGATAAGTCGTCGTATTTACAATCAAACGAAAATTGTAACCCAATCGTCAGAATGATCCGAATGTTATATTTGAGGTTTGAGAAATCTTTATTCACATAAGAATACAAATAATTCACTTACATGTGAATATTAAAAATAACAGTAGGTAGATTAATTATTGTTGGGGGTTAATACAGAGGTAGGTCAATATAGGTAATTAATTAAATTTTGAGGGTATACCAAAAATAAAACAATATTTGGTTCGACACTGGTTCAAACATTGAGGTAAACAAGTCACCGTCAGTTACAATTACAACACGGATAAGCGCAACTGGATGTGGCTCGAAACTATTTCAAGGAAAGTGCGTTCTTTAATATTAATTGTTTGATTAGCTTTTTAAATGTAGTCTTGGATTTGGATTCCTTAAGGTCTCTTGGTAATTTGTTAAATAATTTGGATCCTTCATACAAAATAGTTTTTCTGCCGTAGTTTGTTCGGGTCGAGTGTAGTTGTAAAAAGTCCTGTTCACGTCTTAATGTCATTTTGTGTTTTTTTTTTTGTTTTTGTGAAGGTAATGTTTGTGTGTATATTTTTATTAAGTATTTTTCTAATCAGTATGCATGTATTGTAAATGTATGTTTGTGTAATGTTCATTAGTTTGGTTTGTTTATAAAGAGTGTCTGTTGGAGTTAAGTAGTCATAATTAAACAACGTTTTTAGTAGTTTATTTTGAGTAGTTTGCAGAAGGTTTGTATGTGACCTAGCAGCGGCGCCCCATATTTCAACTAGGTAGTCAATATGTGGTTTAACGAGTGAAAAGTAAATTGAATAGCGAACTTGTCTGGGTAAGCAGCGAACGATACCTCGTAGGGTACCAGTCAGAGACTGTAATTTTAATTTTATTTTTTGAATGTGTGGAAGCCACGTTAATTTACTATCTAAGGTCAGGCCTAAATATTTTTCTTTATCTACTTTATTTATGATTTGATTATTTATTTTTAATGGTGCATAGTTGCCAATTTTTTTATTTTTTGCTGCGAAGATCATAAAATTAGTTTTAGCTGTATTAATGGTAAGGAGATTTTGCTGAAACCATAAGTTCAGTACATCCAGATCGTTTTGTGCTTGTTTAACAATGATATCTATAGAGTGACCGAAATAAAACAGACATGTGTCATCAGCATACAGTGTTAGGTCCCCCTTTAGACCAATTCTGTGGACGCTGTTTATGTACAGAAGGAACAATAGGGGAGCCAAAATTGAGCCTTGGGGCACACCATAAGTTATAATTTTGGGATTACTCTGAGTGTTACCAATCTTAACAACTTGGTATCGGTTTGACAAGTAAGATTTAAAAATTTTAAGTGCGGGGCCGTTTATGCCTATTTCCATGAGTTTGTTTAGCAATAATTCATGACTAACTGTGTCAAACGCCTTTTTTAGATCAATAAAGACACCCAGAGCGATTTTCTTGTTATCAATATTAAGTTTTATAGCGGTCACAAGGTCTATTGTAGCAGATAGTGTATTTGATTTTGGTCTAAAACCATATTGTTTCTCGTATATAAAGTTAAGAGAGATAAGGTATTTTTCAAGGCGATTGAAGAGGACCTTTTCAAATATTTTTGATAGCACGGGCAGAACTGAGATGGGACGGTAGTTACCCGGCTCTGATTTAACTCCGGTCTTATAAATTGGTGTAACTTTTGCAACCTTAAGGCTATCCGGAAAAGTCCCCGATTCCATACATTTGTTAATGCAACTAGTGAGTTCGTCAAGAATTAAGTTTGCAACGCATTTCAGTGATTTTGTGGTGATTCCTTCTAGGCCTGAACTGGTGTTATTATCTAAATTATTGATTATTTTTAGGATTTCATCTGTTGTGGTTGGTTCTAGATTATTTAGGGAAGATGAGCTGGATCCAGATAAACTTGTTGATAGACTAGACGGGTGATGTTTTTTCGGAATCTGATTTGCCAGTATCGAACCTATATTTGCAAAGAAATCGTTGAAACATTCACAAATGTCCTTTAAGTCACTAACAGTACCGTTTAGTGTTTGAAGTTTCCGAGGGGCAGATTTTTCAGTCAATTTGTTGAAGGATAAGCTGTTAATCAGTCCCCACATTTTCAATGGCTGTTTCTTGCAGTTTTCAAAGGCTTTCATGTAGTACTTTGTTTTTGATCGTTGGATATATTCCGATACTTCATTTCTTTTCTTTACAAATATTTCTTTTCTTTGCTTGTCTTTTGGGTTTTTCTTGTGTTGATTCCATAAGTTGTTTCTATTGTTTATTTCGCTTATGATAGATTTATTAATCCAGTCTTGTCTTGGTGGGTTTAGCGTTTTAATTTTGGTTATTTTGCTTAGTTCTATACACTTCAACAGTTTTTCTTCCAGGATATCGTATGAATTGTCTAGATTTATGGTGCGGTATTCCAGGACAGTCCTTTGTAGTGCTTCATAGTCAATAACATGGTAGCTTATCTTTTTCAACGGTTCTGGTTTATAACGTTTTAGTTCGAGATAAATTTGTTTATGGTCTGACATGGGTGTATCGATAATGGCTAGATGGAAATTGTTCTGTTTAAGATTTGAGGAAATGTGGTCGATTATAGTCTTTGCTGTTGTTGAGTCTCTTGTGCAGTAGTCTTCATCCATTTTATTCAACAATTCGTATCCATTTTCCTTGATTACTTCTTTGTACATATTAGTTGCACGCTCTGTATTTAATAAGTTGAAATTGAAGTCACCAAAGATCACAGCACGCTTATTTTTATGTAGTTGTAGAGAGTAGGTATCTAGGAAGGTTTTGACGTTTGATTGTTCTGGTTTTCTATATATAACTCCGATGTCTAGAGTATAATTTTCAATATGAATCCACAAATAATGGTTGCCATTATGACATAATTCGTCCGTTAGACTATGCTTTAGATTATTGTTCATAAATATCGAAACACCACCACCCCTCGTATCAGTTCTAAAGTTAAAATAATGTGTATAGCCTGGAATCTGAAATCTTTTACCTTCATCGTCAGATTTTATCCACGTTTCTGTTAGAACCACAGCATGTAAGCCAGATGGAAAAGCTTTTATCACACATTTTAGTTCGTCAAATTTACCAGGTTTGACGATGCTTCGCATGTTAGCGTACAGAAATTTAAAAGATTTGCTTGATGTTAGAATGTCGGTATAGTTATCAACCACTTGGTACGTTACTTTTTCATTTTTATTAGAATTCGTGAGATTGTTTGTTGAGGCTTCAGTGGCTATTCGTTTTTTGCCGGTAACTCCACGATTTTCGGTAAGCCGTTAATATATTTTATGGTGAGAGTTTTGCCTTCAATAAGCTGTCGGCGATTTAATTCCTCTTTGAGATTTTGTAGGTATTTACGCTGTGCAGGTGTCTGATCTGAATATATTTTGATTGTGTCTCGTTTAGAATTGTTTTGGTTACGTAGAATAGATTTAGCGATTTCTTGTGATTTGAGGTATACTTTTATTGGGCGTGTTTTATTTGCATCATACTTTCCCAAACGCATAATCTTGTTTGGCTCGGGATAGTCAATTAAAGTAATCGACTTCAGCAAGTTTACGACCTCATTTTTATCTGTAGTTATGCGTTGGTCTTTGTTCGAAGATGATGGTTCTGGTATACCACTGATAATTATATTTCTGCCTCGTAATTCACGCTCGTTGATTTCTGCTATGATATTTTCTTGGGTTTCATTTGGGAAAGAGACTTGAGATGATGCACGATCTGTATTTAGCAGTTGAAGTACTTGGTTGATCTCTTGAACTTTTTTCTCAGTTATGCAATGGTCATTCCGGAGCGATATTATATCTGATTTGATATTGCTTTGTTCGGCAATGAGATTGTCCGTAGTGGATTTAATACCGTCAATTCGTTCCTTAATTATTGTTATATCTGCAGTGATTGTTTTTGTAAACTCGCTTTGTGATGTGGTAAGAGATTTTATCATTGACTTTATTTCAGCCATATCACTACGCATTTCACTTAATTCAGTTCGAAGGTGTTCAGAATCATCCATCTGCCTCTGTTTGAACTTGCGATGGTTTATTTTGGAAGTATCCGAGCATTTGGGTTGAGAATCGACATCCTGGCCACTTCCAGTTTTTGCGCGTACTCCACTCATTATATCTTTGTAATATTTACTTACTCAGTAGGTGGTTCGACTGTTGCGCTGTGACGTCCTGCTAATTACTTGTGTGAGGGAGTGAGAAAATAATAGCCCGTCTCCTTCTTGCGGGGGTGAAGAGCAGCTCTCGCGCTGGTGTACTGTAGATGTCGACAGTGTTCTCGGAAGAGAAGAGTCGTAAGCACTAATATGCGGCACAGTTTATTTTGGAAGTTGTCGTTGGTATAGTTAGGATGTAATTTTGTCTAATTTTTTTTTATAAATAACGGAGCGTATTTTTGCGATACGTCTACTCTGTATAAGTTCCCAACGGAGAGTCAGATTATAGATTATAGATATATAGATTATAGATATATTTCAGAAGTGATTATCCATTAAAACAGCAGAACGTACTTAGGTACTGCGATTTATTTTTAAAGCTTTAACTTCTCGCCCCCGCTAAGCACTCTTATTTTAAACGACGCGAATTCTCCCAACCGATTTCTAGAACTGCCAGTTTTAATGTAATACCGACAAAAAGTTGAGTCCAGGATTTGCATTTCAGAAGTTCAATTCATTATTCCTGATTTATTGAATTTCACACTGCTTAATAAGCAGTAATAAGACCCTTTCTCAGTCTAATATGGGAATGGCAATTATTGTTGAGTATTTCAAAAATAAAGCTTTAAGAACGATTTCAATGCTTTGATGTTTAACTTAAAGTACACTTTACTTTATTTTCTACACCATTAGCAGAGTCGTCGCAATCACCTTTCTATTAATTTATATATGTTCCTATATTAATCATAGTAAATACATATGTACGTTTTATATGTTTTTATTCAATTTTACTTCAATAATTATTTAAATTTGTTATGTATCTGCCATGTTATATTTCCACCACGTTTGACTGGTAGAGAATGCCTCAAGCTTTAAGTCCGCCTATGTATATGTATGTTGCATGAAGTTTTCAATAAATAATTAAATACTTGACTTTCTTTTGCATGGTTTGAAACGAAAAGATACAGAATTATTGAATGTAATTTTGTGTAGTAAATACTTAGTTACTACCTTATAGTTATTTATTTTCATGATCTATAAGCCACTCAATTGCACATGATATTCTGGTAGACAATATCGCTAAACTAAGCCACCAACCGCAACCTAATTTTACCCGCTGCTGGGTAGGGATAGGCTTCTCTTTGTTAGCACCAATTTCCACGCGCCTGTTACACAGTCTCATTCAGATTCTACCCCTGATGGTTACAATCAACAACCAAGCTTTACTTTTATGGCGCCGTTGACATCGCCGCATAAGAGCAGAAGAATTAGACTCATACATACTGTGACTCACCACATCTGTGTTTATACTTATTACTATATTTTATTATTATTTATTTTATTCTACTTTATGCCTTAAATATTGTATGTTCCATTTCCGTGAATGTGTCCGTGGCATCATCAGCGATATTTTCTTTTTAATATTGTTGCACATGCTGAGATAGGAGCCTTTTGGTCTCGCACGGTGTTATTTATTTTTATTATTGTTTTTGTTTGTATTTTGCTTATCTTTCATATTTTTCATATTTTTTTTTATCACAAAAAAATAATGTTTACTTTCTATCTCTCTTTCTTCCTTTCTATATTTCTTTCTTTCTTTCTGGTATCACACAAATCCAACATCGCGAGACAGAGTTATCGCGACAACAACCATCGGTAGTTACTAGTTACCCACCAGACACAATACTCTGGTCGGAAGATCCTCTCTGTTTAATGGAGGATTAGAAAATTTCCGTTTCCACTCAGTTTCTCAAGCCTTTATACTTTAAATATCGGCGGCACATACCAAAAAGTACAGGCACATAATGTGGCGAACACATTATGATAATGTGTTCGCCGTATAAATTATAGCAGTGAATAGAAGCGATATTATTGCGTTCCAGTTATGGTTATAAAAAGACGGGACGGGAGAAACGAGGCGTCTTAATAATACAGTTACCGGCGTGGATGTGGCAGTAATAAATCTTAAATTCAGGATGTGATGTCTCGATGGGCCTTTCATTTGATTCGTCGATTTCCGGTGGGGAATACACAACTGATTTTAATGTTCTCATTATGGATCGGTATTTCGTATGAAGTATTGTGTATTAGAGCAGTGGTGGCCCAGTGGTACCGGCCGCGACTTAAAAGTTGTAGGTCATGGGTTCGAGCCCAGGCAGGCGCTTTACTTTGTGTAAATTATGTCATCACCACTGCTCTCAAAACGGTGAAGGAAAACATCGCGAGGAAACCGGCATGTCCTAGAACCAAAAATTCGAAGACATGTGACATCCACCAACCCGCACTGGGCCCGCGTGGTGGATTACGGCCCATTCCCTCTCACAGAGAGGAGGCCTGTGTCCCAGCAGTGGGAACATTAATAGGCTGATGATGTGATTGTGTATTACATGTTCTGGTAGGTATTGAGTATATTCTTCAGGAATTTCTTACTATCAAGCAACCCAACCTCCCGGCGATCGGTTCATCATTTTAGTCGAAAGACATCCATTCCGTAGGACAGACCTCTCCAAACATAAAGTCAAAGTCAAAGCCATTTATTTGCATTAAATGCGGCACAAAAGATGGTATAAATAAGTTATTAGCACAATGACACATTTCGCCATAAGTTGGCATGCAAATATTATATTGTGTTAAGGTGCTTACAATAAGCAGATCTCTAATAATCTAATAACACATAACACATTATTTTTATAACATACCAATACTGCAGCTAGCAAAATGCGGATGCTAATTCTATACCTCTTCTGTCATCATCATCATCATCAGCCCTTAATGTTCCCACTGCTCGTACACAGACCTCCTCTCTGTGAGAAAGGAAATTGGACTTAAACCACCACGCGGGCCCAGTGCGAGTTGATGGATGTCATATGTCTTCGAATTTTTGTTTCTACGACATGCCGGTTTCCTCACGATGTTTTCCTTCACCGTTTTTAGAGCAGTGGTGTTTAAATAATATACACAAAGTGAAGTGCCTGTATGGGTTCGAACCCCCGACCGACACGTAAGTCGGGGCCTTTACCACTGAGCCACCACTGCAATCTTCGATCTATACCCTTCGGATAATACAATCATTATGTTTTGTTTTAAGCATTGATATGAAAAGCAATCATTATTACAGCAAACAATAAGATGTCGCAGAAGATTTTCAAAGCATTATGCAGTTTAAAGCTCTTGTAATAACAACTTTGTTTTATTCGAGTTTCATTCATCCTAGATACAATACGTTTTTACTGAAAACATTAAGTCCTGTTTCTCTTCTTCGCCCTTAATTATAATTTTAAAGAGGTAAAATTAGTAGTTTGTTTTGTTTAATAGTTAAATACTCATCCAATTACGAAAGTTTTTTACTGATAAAAAGTCAGTGCCTACATACATTTTATTTATTATTACGGAAAAAAATTGGATCGGATTCTGTGGTAATTTGGAATGGCCCGCGGAAATGAAGACGCGAGAGAAAAATCAGTACTGTGGCAGTAACCAATATGTGAAGTAATTATTACCAAAAATTTTGAGCAAATGGTTGAAACAACGTAACGTTAAACCACTCGTTGAAATTTACAAATATAAAACAAAGTGATGGCAAAAAAAAAATACACAAACGCTTAAATGATTGTGAAAACGTTATAACATAATTTTACCGTCAAATCTGTTAATTTGTACCACAGTGTGGAGAGGACATTTCGTTTTAAAAATCAGCTAACAAAATTCGTTTCACAATTTTGTACCATCGTGTTTCTTTTTAACCCCTGACGGAAAAAGAGGGCTTTTTATAAGTTTGAAGTGTGTACCTGTGTGTTTGTGTATTTGTTTATAGGTGTATTTATGTATCTGTCTGTGGCTCCTAAACCGATGAACAGATTCTGATTTAGTTTTCTTTTGTTTGGAAAATTACATTATCAGGCGTGTTCTTAGCTATGTTTGATGAAAATCGGTTCGGCCGTTCTAAATTTATGGGCCTTTTACAGTTTTTCTTACAATATTTTCGTAAGATATCTTGTCATAATTAAGTGTTCGATAGATTGTTGATTGAAGCGTGTCTACTACTAGATAAATTATGTCGTTTTAAAAGTATGAAATAAAAAATAAATGTCGGAGGTTTTGTTTTTTTTTTGTTTAGTATCATGCGGTTTGAATGTGAACGTTTAAAACTTTATGCATATTTCGGAACGATAAATGACAATTTTTTTAAAACAGTTCAAACAAATTCCTTGCCAGAGGCCCGCTTGCGCCAAGAACTCAGATTTATTTATTTATTAAATACTTTATTGTACACCACAAAAAAAATACAGGACAAACGTTCACAATAACAAGTGTACAATGAGCGGTCTTAGCGCACTAGGCAATCTCTTACAGACAACCTTAGTTGCCAACATTTAGATGCTAACACAAAGTTAAATTGACATTATATCATACATAATGGGTTCGGGTTAGTTATTAACTCGGAGTTAGTGACCAGGTAACGTGAAAACCCAGAGTGGCGCCAGCGGGCATAAATAAAGTATTTTGTATGGTCAACTAAAGAATTAAAACACATTTTCACAAATATTAACCGACATCCAAAGCAATGTTTATATATTTTGCACTGTTTAAATGTTCTATTTTGGTATTTGATTTATTTTTTGGGAAAAAGTTTTTAAGGTACCTAAAGGATCGAGAAAATACCCATAATAACTCAATTTACATACACATTCGGGCTGTTTGTCGTTATTTCGGTATATAAACATACATTACACACTTAAGAAATTTGACAAACGTGTTTAGATGCCCACATAGAGTAACATATTATGCGAATATTGTGCAATTCCAACAATAGTAGGTACATACTACGTATCGAATTGATAACCTCCTTTTTACCGACTTCAAAGGTTAGGTAAGGTAATTTAGAAGTCGGTGAATACCGACTTCAAAAAAAGAAGGCAGTTTGTGAGTCGGTAACAATATAAGCTTTCACAGAAGATAGCTTTTCAAGTCAGCTCTCATAAAAAAACTATTGCTGTTCCAATTTATAGTCAATCTCTCTCTGTAAAATCTGTAGTCGGCAATTTTCACCGATTAAATTCAGAAATATCATGATTTCGGAAGTATCGTAACTTTTGGAATATCGCGAACTCAGATATTATCGTGATTTTGGGACGACGGATCGTTATGTAGTGTAATTACAGAGTTCACTGGAGTGATCCCTCAAAATGGTGGACCGCGTACAAAAGGTTATCCGGGATCGATTCCGTTGAATGTCGACTCGTTCCATATTATTTCTATGTGATTGCGAGCGTACGGCACTGACAATGGATTGTGGGTATCCTCCCATAGGTAAGCTTACGTGATATATTAGTATTCTTTTAAATCTTGTGTTCTGTTTTATCAAATCATAATATTCTAATATTTTCTGCAAAACAGTGTCAAAAGTGTCCTCTCCTTGAAATTTTTCATAATTTCTAAGAAATTAGCCGATTATTAGAAGGATCGTAATCGGGTTAAAATTTAATCAAACTATCTCTGCCTAGGAGCTTACTCAGAAATCCTTTACCGTATTTAACAAACAGTTTACTTGTGCTAGTATTGGAATAAGAGTGATATCTGTAAACTATCTTTAAAATATATTTACGTTAATCAACGTATCAGCTACTTACCTACATACGAGTCTTGAGCAAAATAAAAGTAAATCTATTTACTCAGACACACACGAAATCTCAGGTAAGTCTTCGTTCGTTTTTCTTTCCTCAATGATTGCCACTGCCTTCGGAGCGGAAAAAAGCTTTCCTAAGAACCTCAGTAGCGTTTTAGCTGTTAGTCCAACTTTTCCTTGAACACACTATTTACTATTAAGCTAGCAAGTCAAAAGTTCGTAGTGTAATGTGAATAATTCAATATAACGTGACCCAACGAAATGGATTCTCGGTATTCGGCCAGAGTTGAAACGTATTAATTTGATTCAAAGAATTAAGACCTTTCTGTCGATTACATAATAATATGCTTAGTTGAACTGAAGTAAATTAGCGATTAGTATTCAACTGAGTCTATCTACCGAAGTTTGGTATGGTGAAAATTTAATCAGTTCCGAACTTCGCGTTACCTATATTGATTCAATTACAAGTTTCTGGGATTTGTGGTACGCGTAGCCTTGATTTATAATGCATGGAGAACTACGATTGTAGTACATTCAACATACCTTATTTACCTACCTTCCTTGTTAAAATCGATGGAACAAGAAGATAAATATTACAAGGTAATTTAATTGAACCGACACTCGATGCATATACACGATATATTGGATTTCTAATCACAGCACCTAATCAAATAATGGACCTCTGTTTGTTTAAAACATTAACAGCTTCGGCTTTGTCTGCTAATCGAATCAAAGGTTTAACGTGTTTGAGCGTAAAATGTTGATTTATAGCCAATTTCCATTTCAAGTTTTAACTTGGTGACGTAAAATTTGAGGATACGTCCGGCCAGACAGACCTTTGGACTGGAGTTCCCGCAGAATCGTCTAACTTTACATATTTGGAAGCGAGTTTCGTAAACTGAGCGAATACGGCGTCCAATTTATGGGCCATCACTTCGGGAAGTTTACAACACTACTCGACCCTTGTTTTCCTTTTCCTGCTATGTTATTACGTACAAACGTGGAATTGAAAACTAGAGGCTCCGAATTCAATAAGCTGGAATGGCTCTTCGTAAGTTTAACGAAGCAAGATATCTACAACATTCTCGATAATGACACTTACTTTTTTTTCACGTTCGGTCTTAGTTATTAATAGAGCAACCGTGGATTTTCCTTGTTTTGCTAGTTTTAATTTAATAACCACTAGAGCAGGCTATGTAATAAAAATGTTTGCCGCGATATTGGAAAAACGACGCCGAGAATATTTCACCCGCAAATATTTCGAGATGTTGTGCAAGATGCGTGAAACATATTAAGGCTATGTAAGATCTCAGTAAATACTCTATCTTAAAAGACAATCAAATAACTTTATACTAGTGACCGACCGATGATTTGGTATCGGTTTCGAAAAGTTTCTGTAATTTTATGTAAGGTGGTTATACCGTTAATATGCGAAGCCAACTTTCCGGTAACCCTTGAGGTTAATTAGAAATATATTCTTGAGACTATTTATAAACAGCAAGGAAACTCTAGGATTAATTTCATACCAACTCATATTGTATAAGAATAGTACATTTATTAAGTGAAGTAGTGTACAATACATTATGGCACTTCGTTGCGCATTATTATAGGGGTTAATCTCTCGTTTAGTTATTTTAAACCCGAGTAGCATTTTCATAGAGAAAAGTGTTAGAATCACCACTGCATGTGGCGGTTGAGATTGGGTTTCACTTTTTCAAATCTCCTAGCCGTAGTCTCTGAAGTGGTTTCATTCGAGCAGTTGGCAGGTTGCAGTAGTACTTCTATAGAGAGGAACAAGGTGATGCCACTCGGGCTGGTTATTGTCAAACAGTTCGCACCCAGATTGGACTTTCCTAGAGAAACCTGTCCGAAAACCCTGGACACCAACGCATCTGGTGGTTGAGATGAGGACTTAAATCTCCTAGCCGTAGCCTCTGAAGTGGATTCGTTCGAGCAGTCGTCAGGCGTTGCAGCAGTACTTCCTGAAGGGCGGCACGAGGCAGTGCCTGGCTAGCTGGTCACTGTCAAAGAGTTCGCAGTACTGCGTGGTGTCGGTAGGTGGGCAGGCAGGCCGTGAGCGGGAGCCACAGTGTCGCACGCGACAGCGACGGTGACGCTCGTGAGGTCGAGGACCGCAGAGGAGTTCATCTGATGCTGGACAAACGAGTGGTCGGCGAGAGATGCCGCGGCCGCAGGTTGTTGAACACTGTAAAGAGATAGTAAAATTTGAAAAAGGCTTGTTTACATCTAGGGGAAAGGGCTCTACTGTCTTCAGGAGAGGTTCTTCTTTTCAGTAGCATTTCCCGAAACCTAGCACACTGGGGACAAAGGAGTCCAAAACTGCAGAACAGCTTACATATGAAGACTAAAGGATTACAATGTCTCTCTCGTCTCCATAAACTCTAATCTTCAGAAACTTCAGGATATTTTAGCGGTCGGCATCATGTCAATTTCACACAAAGACCCTATAAAGTTCCATTACAGACCAAATTAAATATGGTACAGAATCGCCCACCAAACCACCAAAGGTTTCATTATAATAACCTTTACCATACTCATAAAAACATTCTCTAATCAACTAGCAAACCGTCAATTAGCTGCGGTGGAAACAGTTCCGTGAACTAGTCAATCAAACCAATTTGTTCGCGACGATACGTCACCTTTAGATAGGTTGTCATATGTAAAATATAAATAGTATTGACAGACACACGTCTGCTCACCCCAGAGCGCCATCGCATACTAAGCGATGTCGGTAGGTGAAAAAACCTTTTATAGTAAAGCTCGTAACTAATTTTTGCTCATGTTTTTGAGACACTAAAATTATATTTTATGTGTCTATCAGTAGGTAATAGAATTATATAGTCTAATAACAATAAATTAGAAGCTTTAATATGCATACTGATTGTGTTATTACGGAAAGAAACAAGTATTTAACTCCGTAAAAAACAACCGTCCTCAACGAGCGTTTAGTTCACAATGACCTGTAAGAGGGCGGCACCTTATATTTATACTAAAACCAGTTTTTGTAGAATTTTGATAACTTTAAACTCATGTTTTGGGGGCTTTTACATAGTTTATAGTGTGAATATAGCGCTTATGTGTTAGAATTATACATAAGGTACCTTAGTTATATGATAAATGTATAGGTTTAAGGAAATAAAAATATTTTGTTTACTTATTTTAGACCCCCCGTTTTGAGCAGGGTATCAGGTGGTGCTATAGGTATTCTATTCACCAACCAATCAGATTGCTTCCTTACACATAATTGTTTTGTTAGGAAACACCAGCTAGGTGTTCTAGATAGGATGGCTGGATGCCATGACTGAGAAATTATACATAATAGCAGTACATGGCCAGTCTTAATGCATTTTTACTCTAAAAAGGGAAATATACATACGTTTTACTCAAGTAAGTGTTTGGAAAATTCGATACAAGCCATTTTAGCGCTTCTAGGTGACCTAGAATTTTGTCTAGGCCCTATAAATAGACAGCACCTATGTAATTCTAGTACATAGGCGTCACTTGCTTGAGAGGATGTGTCTGTGTATGCCGGCATGGACGTTTCTATGCGGCTGCCGATGTGTCACTGCGTCCAGGGACATTTGGTGCCTGGTCAGCTATAGATATGCTGTCTGAAGCATTACCTTCGTGGACCCTCAGGCAGGCGCCTACACTCAGTCATGACACAGAGCTAGTATATAGGGGTATGTAACGCACACAGACACATTAAAGATGTGAGACAACGTAAAATTTAGTATTCGGCCGCTTCCCGGCACCTTAAGCTGCGGAAAGGCTGGTGGTACACCCATCAGGGTACCGCCGTCAGACAGCCTAGTTTTCCAGCTACCCAACCACACTTCCGGAAGGAGCTTAGCTCTGGTGGTTGAGGAGTTAAGCGACCTGATATGGTGCGAGGTTACATGGATTTGCTATGTAAACAAACTTGTAACAAACGATAACTCATCGGGGGTTGGACATGTAGCTACCGGACTTCTACCTTGGGATAGCCCATCACGAGGGCTACCCGGGTGTGAATGTAACTTGAAAATCCACCCAGCAGTCTGAGTAGGAATCGAGTTTATGTGCCAAGATCAGGGGCATAAGCTAACTTCTCGCACCATTTCGCGGCTGTACGCCTGAATGTTTTGAATATAACTGTAACACTTATGTGTGTCAACGGCCCAGTAGGAGGGCTCCAAGTCCCTCGCTGGTACCCTAGAGCTAACATGTCTAGTTTTAGGAGAAACTCGATTGTAAAGCTTCAAACTGGCGGGAATTCCCTTTCTTCGACGTTCTCCTTACGAGAACTCCCTGATGGTAGGGGCTAGGGACCTGGATCAAAGACCGGAGGGAAGGTCTCTTCGAGACCTATCCAAAAATACAAGTTTCACCAGAATCGGTCCAGTGGAAGGGTAGTTCCTGTCAGTTTCAAGCTACGAGTCTTAGCGTATATTTTTTGAAAAATAAAAGTTTTTGCGGTCGGAATGTTGTGGTCCTCGTCGCAGTCGAGTTCGCCTCTTTAATAGTGCGCAGGCGCGTGAACATTTCGTAGCCATTATTTCACTTAAAGTATTTCCACGCATCATTGCGCATCGAGGACCATGAAGGAACATCGCTTCTGGCCATGAACAAATAGTTTTATTTAACCTGGACATCACGTTTTTCACCTCAACCTACTTGGCAGCCTTCAAGTGTCTCCAAGGTCCATAGTTACCAGATGACAACTGAACAATAGGTGCAAGGGGCGTCAACGCGTTCAAGCAGGAGCCTTACAACCTCCTGATTGCCTGTCGGTCTTGGACGATCACGTCCGTCCCGTACATTTGCTGGTCCTGTCGAGCCGTATATTGGTAACCTACGGACCATTTGCTGGTCCTTCGTACCGGATTCTCTGGTAAAATACCAGACCTGCGGACGCTGTGAAGATATAGGCCAACGAAGAGCCTTGTTCCCGAGAACAAAGAAAACTGATGTCCCGGACGCTGTGAAAATATAGGCCAAGGAAGAGCCTTGTTCCCGAGAACAAAGAAAACTGATGTCCCATTCCTGTGAAAAAAGAAACCTGATGCCCTGGGGACACGAACGCTGCCTTGAGAACAAACAAGCCTGATGTAAAGTGACCTTATATACTGAGGTTACATTCCTGTTTCTTGGGTAATGTCAAAACGTATCGTTCCTGTGAAAACTAGTACCTGAGAACAAAGAAAACTGACGCTCACGCCTGTGAACATTCGTGAGAACAAAGAAAACTGATGCTCAAATATCTCAAGGTACCCTCAATATAAATCTGGTAAGATTACACACCACACAAATGTGCCAACTGGGGTACTAAGCGTTGCGTTCGTGAGAAAAGTTCCAGGGAAATAAGAATACTGACGTTCCATCTCGTAAACCTTACAAGTGCCAGGGTTAAGATCATGTTTCTTTAACAGTCAAAAACATAGCGTACACTCTGGGACGATAGAAACCCGTTTCCTGGGTGAGATAACCCAGTTACTGGTCAGCAACCGTATTACTGGGTGATTAGCGTCGTCAAAAGGCGCAACGTACTATCGTCTCATAGTAGAAACTTCCAGAGCGACTACAGTCGTGAAGAGTGCACGAGTGGATTAGGCCCACGCGTGGACTACCTGGAAGACAACCATTTTGCTGGGACACAGCAGCCATTCCTGAGCTATTCCTGTGGTTCTACCGGCTTCCTGAGAAGCTAACCGTTCCCGTGTGATTACCGTCGCGAAAAGACGGTTTTTTGAGCTGTTTCTGTTGTGTAACCTGCTTACTGAGAATTCACAGTAATCGAAGATTACACAGAAACTGTATCCTGAAGGAATATAGCATAGCCTGAAGAGTTATCGCTAGGAAACTCATAATCGGAGTTTTCAAACAGCGTGTTGGGAGCTCGTTTAGGAGATAGAACGAACATACGACGTTCATAGAATTCCTGAAGGGTTACGGCTGAAGGATTATCGCTGAAGCGTTATCCAAGAAGAGGCTTACACACAGAAGCATATTGAATAGTCGTGTGGGCGACTTGTTCTATAAAATAGAACGAAAAAATAGTTGCTGAAATTTCCTGAAGCGTTATAGCTGAAGGCTTATTTTCGACTTAGAATTTGTTTAAAAACAAATAGTCGTTATCGAGATAGAAGCTCTCGATCGAAGTCTGGAGTTTCAAACCTGGATATCTGGAGTCTGAAGTGACTACTAACGTCAAGAGTTGGACCAACAGTTCAGTGATTGGTACCAGACCGGCTGCTCATCCTTGGAGGCTGCTGGACAAGTTGACACTTAGACAACAGTAAGTACAGTGAAAACATATGCTCATGTGCTTACCCATTTTGTGTTGAAAGTCTTATAGTGAACTTGTTTACGTATCAACATTGAAGTTTGAAGCTGATTTGGAACTTATAGTTTTGAAGACTGACTAGCGACTTATAGTTTGAAGAATAACCTGGAGTTAAGAGGGTCGGATATAACCCGGAGTTTAAACTAACCCGGAGTTTGGAGATACTTTTCGAAGTTTGAAAAAGGAAGCGAACCCTCTTCAAGCCGACGACTGAAATCGGACTTAACCCAGAGTTACTACTTAGCAGTTTTCAAGAAAAAATTAAGTTTGGACATAGCCGTTTTGAAGCTCGAAAATAGATGTCAACCAGTTCGTGTTGAAGTCTAGAGTTGGACTCAGCCGATTCAAACTGACATTTTGAAGAAGTCTAGAATTGGACTCAGCCGTTTCGAGCCAACGTTTTGAAGACAAGTTGAAGATTGGACTTGTACTTGGCGTATTCAAACTGAAACTTTGAACCAATCAGGATGCCGACTACCAGATCCCAGGACAAGAGGCCTGAATCATGGACAGTCCCCATTGAGCGTCCAGGTGCGGGCGTACAACATCAGCTGCCCCCACGCTCACCGTCCACTACTGAAGGGACAGAAAAGTCCATACCAGTCAGAAGCCCACCAACGTCACAGATAGGTGACAACACGCCCACACATGAGGAGGAGGAACCACAGGAACCAAGCACACGCAGGAAGGCATCGAAATCAGAAGATTCTTCAGAAAAAACACTGAAGCCTTCTGGTAGAAAACAAAGGATCCGGGATAAGACCTTTGTTCAAGGAGAAGTAATGGCTACCCGGGGTGACGCCCGTATCGAACATACTGGACCGCCGTCAACTAGCAAGTCGACCCGGTCACGTAAGAAAATTTCAAGAGCTCGTGAAGACTTATTGAAAATAAAGTTGGAACTCGCTAAGTTAGCACTTCAAAAAGCAGAAGAAGAAGCTTCTGAGGATGAATATATGGATGACAGAAATTCTAATGAAGAGTATGTCCGTTCGTGGCTCGAAGAGGCGCCAGAGCCCACACCGTTGAGGGAGAATGACGTCGCCAAAGGGGACAATGACGATTGGACCCCGGCTGCGGCCGTCGACGCTATAGCGGACTCCCGGAAACATATCGACCATATAGAACATCCACAAGTGAAGTCTAACATCGAACCACCTAGGACAGAGCCGTCCAACGTGGAGCCGCCAAGGCAAATAGAAGCGAAAGAGTCACTCCGTCCTTTTCTAACGGAGCTGACATCCGCTATAGCGTCGCTAGCCGACAGAAAAATCGAACCATGGACGCCTAACCGATCGGCGTCGCAGGTTATCATGACTCTGCCGAATTTCGGTGGAGCTCATACAGAATGGCTATCTTTTCGAGCCATTTACGAGGCAACTCATGCCTACTTCAGCGACATAGAAAACACGGCAAGACTCAGAAGGAGCTTGCGTGGTCGCGCACTGGAGACAGTGAGCTCAGAGCTCATCGGGAACGCAAAGCCGGATGAGATCATGAGAGAATTGGAACTACAGTTTGGACGTCCTGACTCAATAGCTCAGGCCGAAACAGACCGACTTAGAGGGCTACCAAAATGCAGCGAGTCGCCCAAGGACATCTGCACCTTTGCAAGTCGAGTCAGAAGCGGAGTTGTCACTCTGCGAGCTCTCAAGAAGGGGCACTATCTGCTCAATGCCGAGCTGGTGCGCCAGCTAACTGAGAAGCTACCCAATTCTCTGCGTGTACAATGGTACAGAACGTACACGGAAAAGTACCAGTCGCTGCCGGATCTGTCACTCTTCAGCGACTTCATAACCGAGCAAGCTCACTTCTGCAGTGCATTCGCCCCGCCTGAGAACATCAAGGAAACGGATTCTCTAGCGGGAAAACGCGTCATACAACGGACGCATACAGCTACCGACAAGCCGGTAAACAAATGTCGAATTTGCGACAAAAGTGGTCACTACGCGTCTGACTGCCAAAGGTTCAGAGACGCAGCAAGTGACAAAAGATGGGAGCTAGCCAAGAATTACAACTTGTGCTATCGCTGCCTAAGACAACGTCGTGCTGGACACACTTGCAACAAGAAGCAGTGTGATCATAAGGGGTGTACAGCCACGCACCATCGACTTCTTCATAGGGGTAAGAAGCCTCAAACAGACAGGACAAGGAAGCCTGCTGTTCCAGAAGAGAAGAAGGAGTCTCAGGAGACGGTGGCCAGTTCGCGAACTGAATCGAGTCAAGCTTTCCTGAAGATGATACCGGTCCGGGTAATAGGACCGGCGGGAGAGGCAGACACATACGCACTCCTTGACGACGGATCCACCGTTTCGCTGATCGACGAAGCAATCGCTCAGCGAGTGGGAGCAGTGGGCCCAATCGACCCTCTGAAGATCGGTGCTATTGGAAACACCATGATCGACACTCCCTTATCGAGACGTATAACCGTCACTCTCACAAGTCGTATGAGAGATAGGGTGCCCTTCAAGGCGCGCACCATTTCGAAGCTCAACCTGTCACCACAGGCAGTCAGTCAAGAAGACGTAGCCCGCTGTAGGCACCTTCGAGACTTGACGTCGCAGCTTACGTATCCTGCTGGAGTGCCAAAGATACTCGTCGGCCAAGACAACTGGCATTTGTTGTTGGCCACTGAAGTCCGCAGAGGACCTAGAAGCCAACCCATCGCGTCGAAAACCATGATGGGCTGGACATTGCACGGCGCGCACACCAGAACACTGGGCCAGCAGGTGCACTATGTCAACGGGTGTCAGTCCGTTGACGCAAGGCAAGATGCGGAACTGAACGAGCAGCTCCGTGAATTCTTCGCTATCGAGTCGTTGGCTATCAATCCACGACAACCAGCTTCTGACCCCCAGAAGAGGGCAGAAGATATACTGAACCGTCACACAAGACAGTTAGGAAATGGGCACATAGAAACCGCTATGTTATGGCGGGACGAGAAAATAGAGATGCCCGATAGTTACGAGACAGCACTCAAAAGGCTAGTCTCCATAGAGAAGAAGCTGGATAAAAACCCCGCTCTTCGTGTGAAATACACACAACAGATGGACTCCCTGATGGAAAAGGGATATGCTGAGAAGGCTCCCAAGTCAAGCACGCCAGGAAAAACCTGGTACCTGCCTCATTTCGATGTCTTCAACCCCATGAAGCCAGAGAAAATTCGAATAGTACATGATGCCGCCGCAAAATCGAGAGGAAAGTCACTCAACGACTTCCTGCTAACTGGACCAGACTTGCTGCAGTCGCTGCCCGGCGTCATGATGAGATTTCGTAGACACTGCGTGGCCATCTCCGGAGACATAGCCGAGATGTTCATGCAAGTAAAAGTACGAAGTGAAGACCGAGACTCACTTCGCTACCTATGGAGAGGCAACAGAAGAGATGGAGCCCCAGAAGAATATCGTATGACGTCCATCATTTTCGGCGCGGCAAGCTCGCCGTGCACCGCTATCTTTGCGAAAAATTGGAACGCAAGAAAGCACATCGAACAGCATCCAGTAGCAGTGAAAGCTATAGTAGAGAGCCATTATATGGACGATTATCTGGACAGCTATAAAACAGTCGAAGAAGCGACAGAAGTCGCGACAATGGTGAAGAAAATACACCAACAGGCGAAGTTTGACCTAACAAAATGGGTATCAAACAGTAAGCGCCTGATAGAAAATATCGATCCGTCACAAACCTGCACTGAGGTTGTGAACATCGGAGATACAGTAGGCGCAGAGAAAATACTCGGCCTGATTTGGAGACCTAGTGAAGATACGCTAGGTTTCAACCTAACGCTTGCGAGACTGCCGCCAGGAATTTTAGAAAAGGAGGCCCCTACAAAAAGAGAGGCTCTCAAAATTGTTATGTCGTTATACGACCCCCTAGGACTAGCCTCGCCTGTTACGATTCGAGCTAAACAAATATTACAAGAAGCTTGGAGGCGAGGCGTCGATTGGGACCAGCTATTAGACGCTGACCTGGCATCTCAGTGGAGAAGTTGGATCGAAAACCTGCGGCAGCTCAAGGGCATCAGCATACCAAGATGTTATCCTGGTTATAGTGATGCCACAGAAATACAAATACATGTATTTACCGACGCAAGCGAGTTGGCATATGCAGCAGCTGTGTATTGGCGAGCCACCACAGCAGTAGGCACACAGAAGGTGAGCCTAGTCATGGCCAAGGCGAGAGTAGCTCCATTAAAGCTACAATCGATACCGCGCCTCGAGCTGCAGGCAGCGGTGATGGGAACCCGTCTGGCTGCAGCTGTGAAACGTGAACACGACAACAATCCATCGTCGGTCACGTATTGGACAGACAGCAAAACAGTCTTGTCGTGGATAAGAAAAGGAGCACGAACCTATAAAGCCTTCGTAGCTCATCGCATAGCTGCCATAGAAGAAGGTAGCAAAGTGGAGGATTGGCGATGGATATCCACGAAGTTGAACATCGCCGATATAGCGACTCGTGACGTGCCGCCGAGGTTTGACTCACAACACGAGTGGTTCTGTGGCCCAAGTTTTTTGTATGAAGACCCTTCTTCATGGCCATCAGAAAAACCTCCAATCACAGAAGAGACAGGAGAGGAAAGAACGCTCACTGTCACAGAAAAAGAAAAATCTGTTTTGGAGAAAATAACAGACAGACATACATACACTTCGAAGCTCATAGAAGCTATACCTAATCCCGTCAACTTATCAAGATGGGAGCGGCTATTACGTGCGACTGCTACCGTCCTACGTTTTATACATCTCTGTAAACAAAGGACAGAGAAAACGTTCTACAAAAGAACCCGGAAAAACGCTGAGGAGGACACGGACTGGCGAAAGAAAAAGAAGACAGCGACTGCAGCAACCAAGCCGTCATACATAGCGCCAGAAGTCCGAAAGCAGTACATAGATGCGAGCTTTCTTCAAAAAGCCGAGAAAATACTCGTACAAGTTGCACAGCAGCAATCGTTCGCTCAAGAAATAGCTAGATTGCATGCACATGAAATAGTGGACAAAAATAGTCCGCTACACGCGCTGCAAATAGAAGTAGTAGATGGCCTACTACGTATTAGAAGCCGTATAGCCGCCACTGACGAGGTCACAGAAGATGTAAGGCGACCGCCAATATTACATGGCGACCATCATATAACCCAGCTCTATATAGACTGGACACACCGCAGCTTACTACATAGTGGGACTGAACTCACAATAAATGAGGTACGGCAGCATTATTGGGTCGTAAGGATGCGTCCCACCACCAAGAAAGTACTGGCACAATGTCTTCAGTGCCGTATTCGTAAGGCACAAGCACCTGTGCCAGCGACCGGCGACCACCCACGAACGCGCCTGGCTCATCACCAAAGGCCGTTCACGTACACCGGGCTAGACTACTTCGGCCCGCTATCTGTCACCGTGGGTCGCCAGCATCACAAGAGATATGTAGCACTGTTTACATGCCTCACCACAAGAGCTGTCCACCTCGAGATCGCCGCCAGCCTCAGCGCAGACAGCGCAATATTAGCGCTGCGCCGTTTCGCCGCCCGCAGAGGATGTCCAACTGAGATCCACTCAGACAACGGCACCAACATGCACGGTGCCGATCGAGAGCTACGAGAGGCCTTCCGAGAGGAGGCCAGTCGCCGAGGCATCACTTGGCGCTTCATCACCCCATCAGCGCCCTTTATGGGAGGTGCATGGGAGCGTCTAGTTCGCTGCGTAAAAAACGCATTGTATACCGTACTCACAGAGAAACACCCACACGAAGAGGTGTTGTCCACACTGATTTGTGAGGCAGAGTACACGGTAAATAGCCGCCCGCTGACACATGTATCAGTCGACGGCGATGACGACGAGTCTATCACGCCGAACCACTTCCTACTTGGTGGGTCGGCTAGACTCCCAAACCCCGGCGTGTTCACCGAGCAAGACATCGACCACAAAAAGATGTGGCGTCGGTCACAAATCCTGGCCGACATGTTCTGGCGCCGGTGGGTGCGAGAATACCTGCCGGAGCTCCAAAACCGGCGGGAGCCCCACAGCCGCGGGCCTGGCCTGCTGGTGGGCGACCCCGTCCTTATCGCGGACGGGCAGCTGCCTCGCAACACGTGGCCGCGAGGCCGCATCGAGGCCATATACCCTGGCCCTGATGGAGAAGTCCGGACCGCTGAGGTGCGCACCACTGGCGGCACTCTAAAGCGTCCGGTGAAGAAGCTCATTCCTTTGCCAAAATGAGTGCAGCAGAGTTCCAGCGGCGAGAGCTGAGCGACGTGTCGCAGAGCGTCGAGGTCACGAGCGCTGCCGACGTGCGCCGCTCACAATGCTGATGCAGCGCCGCGCCAACGTAGCATCGAGTCGACGCGACACTGCACGGCGGGAGAGATGTTCGCGACGATACGTCACCTTTAGATAGGTTGTCATATGTAAAATATAAATAGTATTGACAGACACACGTCTGCTCACCCCAGAGCGCCATCGCATACTAAGCGATGTCGGTAGGTGAAAAAACCTTTTATAGTAAAGCTCGTAACTAATTTTTGCTCATGTTTTTGAGACACTAAAATTATATTTTATGTGTCTATCAGTAGGTAATAGAATTATATAGTCTAATAACAATAAATTAGAAGCTTTAATATGCATACTGATTGTGTTATTACGGAAAGAAACAAGTATTTAACTCCGTAAAAAACAACCGTCCTCAACGAGCGTTTAGTTCACAATGACCTGTAAGAGGGCGGCACCTTATATTTATACTAAAACCAGTTTTTGTAGAATTTTGATAACTTTAAACTCATGTTTTGGGGGCTTTTACATAGTTTATAGTGTGAATATAGCGCTTATGTGTTAGAATTATACATAAGGTACCTTAGTTATATGATAAATGTATAGGTTTAAGGAAATAAAAATATTTTGTTTACTTATTTTAGACCCCCCGTTTTGAGCAGGGTATCAGGTGGTGCTATAGGTATTCTATTCACCAACCAATCAGATTGCTTCCTTACACATAATTGTTTTGTTAGGAAACACCAGCTAGGTGTTCTAGATAGGATGGCTGGATGCCATGACTGAGAAATTATACATAATAGCAGTACATGGCCAGTCTTAATGCATTTTTACTCTAAAAAGGGAAATATACATACGTTTTACTCAAGTAAGTGTTTGGAAAATTCGATACAAGCCATTTTAGCGCTTCTAGGTGACCTAGAATTTTGTCTAGGCCCTATAAATAGACAGCACCTATGTAATTCTAGTACATAGGCGTCACTTGCTTGAGAGGATGTGTCTGTGTATGCCGGCATGGACGTTTCTATGCGGCTGCCGATGTGTCACTGCGTCCAGGGACATTTGGTGCCTGGTCAGCTATAGATATGCTGTCTGAAGCATTACCTTCGTGGACCCTCAGGCAGGCGCCTACACTCAGTCATGACACAGAGCTAGTATATAGGGGTATGTAACGCACACAGACACATTAAAGATGTGAGACAACGTAAAATTTAGTATTCGGCCGCTTCCCGGCACCTTAAGCTGCGGAAAGGCTGGTGGTACACCCATCAGGGTACCGCCGTCAGACAGCCTAGTTTTCCAGCTACCCAACCACACTTCCGGAAGGAGCTTAGCTCTGGTGGTTGAGGAGTTAAGCGACCTGATATGGTGCGAGGTTACATGGATTTGCTATGTAAACAAACTTGTAACAAACGATAACTCATCGGGGGTTGGACATGTAGCTACCGGACTTCTACCTTGGGATAGCCCATCACGAGGGCTACCCGGGTGTGAATGTAACTTGAAAATCCACCCAGCAGTCTGAGTAGGAATCGAGTTTATGTGCCAAGATCAGGGGCATAAGCTAACTTCTCGCACCATTTCGCGGCTGTACGCCTGAATGTTTTGAATATAACTGTAACACTTATGTGTGTCAACGGCCCAGTAGGAGGGCTCCAAGTCCCTCGCTGGTACCCTAGAGCTAACATGTCTAGTTTTAGGAGAAACTCGATTGTAAAGCTTCAAACTGGCGGGAATTCCCTTTCTTCGACGTTCTCCTTACGAGAACTCCCTGATGGTAGGGGCTAGGGACCTGGATCAAAGACCGGAGGGAAGGTCTCTTCGAGACCTATCCAAAAATACAAGTTTCACCAGAATCGGTCCAGTGGAAGGGTAGTTCCTGTCAGTTTCAAGCTACGAGTCTTAGCGTATATTTTTTGAAAAATAAAAGTTTTTGCGGTCGGAATGTTGTGGTCCTCGTCGCAGTCGAGTTCGCCTCTTTAATAGTGCGCAGGCGCGTGAACATTTCGTAGCCATTATTTCACTTAAAGTATTTCCACGCATCATTGCGCATCGAGGACCATGAAGGAACATCGCTTCTGGCCATGAACAAATAGTTTTATTTAACCTGGACATCACGTTTTTCACCTCAACCTACTTGGCAGCCTTCAAGTGTCTCCAAGGTCCATAGTTACCAGATGACAACTGAACAATAGGTGCAAGGGGCGTCAACGCGTTCAAGCAGGAGCCTTACAACCTCCTGATTGCCTGTCGGTCTTGGACGATCACGTCCGTCCCGTACACAATTAGCAGAGCTACATCTCGACTCTATTTGTACGAAATGCATTGCAAGGTTTCCAGCTAACTGGGTCGCTCCACTGAACACAGTCGTGCCTTTTACAAGCTCCGATATCATAATTATGTTCGATCGATGCTGTGGATATGTGAACATTATCATTTTCACGACAGTTTTAGCTTGAAAGCCTCTTTGTGTATAATATCCCTCAGGCTATACAAACTAGGCCACTTATGGCTTCATGACTTTTTCATGAAGGTTCCATTTACATTTATATACGGGCACCTTTACATGTTTACGGTTGGTTACGCTCGGGCCTTATGTATATAGGTAACAACATACATATTTACGTGGGAAAAAAGCCGGAATATGTTCGTCTTCGCATTTTTTGAGGATAGGTAGACGTACTATATTAGTACTGCTTTAATCTTTGGAAGCTTTTACCCGCAACAGAGAGAATAATTAATGGCCGCAGTGGTTTTGTAGTTGCTTTGTTGTCGACTGTCGTACAAATGATGTACTGTATGCGAATTTCTCGTTACAGTGTAACTTGATGTCGGTTTTAATTAGTTAGATGTTGAAGCCGAGGTAAAATCCAACGTAACAATTATAGGAGCTGAGAATCTGGCTGAGGGGAGAAGTTCAAGATATACACTATCAAAGGTAAGTTATAATTATGAAGTTTAAATGTATATTACCTAAGTCCACGGCATCTCTCTCCAGTACACGGGACAAGGCAGGCGGTTGCAAGGCTGCCGTGTCTCGGGAATGTGCACAGCGCTGGAAAGACGCTGTTCTTTATTAGTTCTCGTCTTGATGATGAACTGCGAAAATTATATTCAATGAGATTGGAAAGGATTTTTAATACCGCGAAAAGAACTTGGTAAATGAATGCAGCTTGCATACATTTATTAAGCTCTTTTCGAGGTATTTTAAATATATATAAATGTACATTAGTTTCAGCCAGCGGCTTTGCCCGCGTGAAATCCGATCCGTTCCGCCGTTCTGGCGTGATTGAATAGCAAACATACACACATCCACCCAAACTTTCACATTTATAATATTAGTAAGATACATACATAAACTCACGCCTTTTTCCATGAAAGTAGGCAGAAACTAGAGAACGCCACTTGCTAAAATCCTTACATATTGCTTTTCCTCCATCTCCTATTCTTTTTTACATTTGAGACTTAATTTGGTTTAGAAAGGGCAATTTGGATACCAAGTAGTTTGATACCAAAAACACGACGACAGCACTACAAATTCTTAACGCAAAACTTTTGATATTTTAGCTGTAGCTTTTCTAATATATCCTCTTCTTCAGGTTAGATGGCAGTTGCTCTCGTGTTTATTTATTGAGCAAGGTAGTTGGTACGGTGATGGTTAAATTATGAAAACACTGACCTGACGTTAAGAGGGACACAGAACAGCTGCCTCTCCTGCACGCCGTCGTCCCCGCAGGTGGCACTGCACTCCTCAAATTCACCGCTTGCCCACGCGAACTCACAACTGTATGGAAGCAACAATACAGTATTTACTATATTGTTAAATTACGCAATACGCAGGTAATTAAGTGAAGTCAAGATGGTTAAAGATCATGAAGGCTTTTAGAAGTTCTGGAATGACAAGACTTCATAACACAATTGGCACTGCAATCCATTTCAGGATTCCTAAATTTCAATTTATTAGGTGAACATATACTTAGAAACTTCAATACATATAAGCATTATGCTGTTTAGCATTAAGTATATGAGCCAAAATACCAAACACTACCTGTAAATAATGTTCATGACCTTTTATTTTTAAAGTAAGGTTTGTTTGCAATAACCGCTAATGTCTTCAGTCGATTTTACAGATGAGTATTAATTCAGGAAACGAGAAAATACAAAGGAGTTTGTTCACCCGTCTACCTGATTTAAATCGCAAATTGAAGATAATGACAAAGTTGTAGAAGAGCAAATAGATTTGTGATTTATGAATATTTAACGAAGGGACCTTTTTTTGGGGAATATTTGTTAAGAGTTATTAATTTAGGGTCGGGTCGGCAGCCACAATTAAATATTGAGTTGGGACGGATCGATGAATTCGATGTATAAAAACCGGCCAAGTGCGAGTCGGACTCGCGCACGAAGGGTTCCGTACTTGGTAAATTGCGGTTTACGATTTATGACGTATAAAAAAAAAACTACTTACTAGATCTCGTTCAAACCAATTTTCGCTGGTAGTTTACATAGTAATGTACATCATATATTTTTTTTAGTTTTATCATTCTCTTATTTTAGAAGTTACAGGGGGGGGGACACACATTTTACCACTTTGGCAGAGTCTCTCGCGCACACTATTCAGTTTAGAAATAAATGATATTAGAAACCTCAATATCATTTTTGAAGACCTATCCATAGATACCCCACACGTATGGGTCTGATGAAAAAAAATATTTTTAGTTTTAGTTTCAAGTATGGGAACCCCCAAAATTTATTGTTTTATTTTTATTTTTGTGTAAAAATCTTAATGCGGTTCACAGACTCCATCTACTTACCAAGTTTCAACAGCATAGTTCTTATAGTTTCGGAATAAAGTGGCTGTGACATACGGACGGACAGACAGACAGACAGACAGACAGACAGACAGACAGACAGACATGACGAATCTATAAGGGTTCCGTATTTTGCCATTTGGCTACGGAACCCTAAAAACATCAGCTTGTGTGCAAAAGGTCTATTCTATATGAAAAACCGGCCAAGTGCGAGTCGGACTCGCGCACGAAGGGTTCCGTACTTGGTAAATTGCGGTTTACGATCTATGACGTATTAAAAAAAAACTACTTACTAGATCTCGTTCAAACCAATTTTCGCTGGTAGTTTACATAGTAATGTACATCATATATTTTTTTAAGTTTTATCATTCTCTTATTTTAGAAGTTACAGGGGGGGGGGACACACATTTTACCACTTTGGAAGAGTCTCTCGCGCAAACTATTCAGTTTAGAAAAAAATGATATTAGAAACCTCAATATCATTTTTAAAGACCTATCCATAGATACCCCACACGTATGGGTTTGATGAAAAAAAATATTTTTAGTTTTAGTTTCAAGTATGGGAACCCCCAAAATTTATTGTTTTATTTTTATTTTTGTGTGAAAATCTTAATGCGGTTCACAGAATACATCTACTTACCAAGTTTCAACAGCATAGTTCTTATAGTTTCCGAATAAAGTGGCTGTGACATACGGACGGACAGACAGACAGACAGACAGACAGACAGACAGACATGACGAATCTATAAGGGTTCCGTTTTTTGCCATTATACCCTATGTCCAACTTCTGCGGTTGAATGGGTTCAATATAAACTTTCATAGAATGTTTGTGGATATTTTTTTTGCTTTTGAGGTTTAGTGGCGATGTTGACTGAGTCCCACTGAAATACCTTGTGGTACACATACCTACATAATGATTTAAGTTTTGATTGGCGTTTTTGGACAATGGCAGTAATTTTTTTTAGATGAGATTAAATTCCTTCGTATTTAAATGAAAAATATCTGGTTTAACTCAGGGTCATCTTCTGAATTAGTTCTGCAAGAATTTTTGTTCTAGAATGCCGAGAATTATAGATAATTCTCAGCATATGTCTGGGTAACTTTTAATAATGTTTAATAGGTAGTATTATTCAGTGTCGTGAAAGTAAAAGGACAATATCGCATAAATTTTATTTCCTATAGAACGACCGCTTAACTGAGACCATTCTGAAGTTTTGTGCAGTATGGAATGGGGTTATTTATTTATTTATCAAAACTTCATACAACTTAAAAGTAGATACATAGGAGAACTTACTGTTGCCGCAGCTGTAGAGATAGATAGATAGATAGATAAACCATTTATTCAGTGCACACAAAAGACACAGCACAACACACAAAATCACATACATGTGGGTATTTGGAAAAAAAGGTGCCAAAATACAAAAAAAGAAGAAGAAAAAACAACTTAATACAAATAAAAGTGACACAAGTAACATACTTACTTCAACTTAAACACAGTGCGGTGTGCGTCTCAAGGTTGCACCAAATGGGAGTCCAGCTCAGCATGTGTCAGGCAAATATACCTGACGCTGATATTCTGCTGGATCCCTGCAGTGACATATGGTCGCTGAGCAGTCGTAATATGTTTGTGTTATGACAGTGTGATGTGAGGTACATAGAAGCAATTGTTTTTTTATTGTGTTTGCTAACAGCATTCGAGGGGTAAATATATTTTCAATAAATAAATATATGTAAATAACATGAGTATTTAAATTAGTAGGTAAGTTATTTAATTACCAAGAGACAATACCTATCTTTTGTTTACAGGTTTTGACCACGAGATACGCCAAATAGACAGATTGGCTCGGAAAGGACATGACAGCCAGTTATATAACGGACGTGTTCAAAACAGTCATCCCCAGTTTTTTCTGTGAGGGTATAAGAAACTGCCGCAGTCGAACTCTGAACGTTACAAGGCATTTAAGATTCCTTATCGGCGGGGGAATATTGTTCCAGCATTTAGATGCGGCGTATCTAAAACTTCCCCTGAAAGCCGCTGTCTTGTGCGAGTGTGTGGAGAGTTGCTGTGAGCACTGTCGACTTGCGCATTCTCTTCTACTAGCGATCCAGCTCAGTTTATTGTACAGATAGGTCGGCTGTTTGTAATTTACAACTCCAAAAAGTAGGCATGCCAAGTGCAACTTGCGACGCGACTTCATCTTGAGGATTGACTGGTTATTTAAAAATGGCGTTACGTGACTTCTAGGTGGGATTGTGAAGCAGAATCGAGCGCAGGCGTTTTGCACTCTCTGGATCAGTCGATCAGTTCTTGCAAGCAGTCGAGGGCCAATAACTACGTCCGCATAGTTCAGATTAGATAACACGAGAGACTCAGCCAGCTGGATCCGCAGCTCCTCTGAAAGATAAGGCCTTATTTTATAGAGGACCTTAAGCCGGTAAAAACAAGTGCGCACTGACTCTGACACGTGCGCTTCATATCTCAACCCAGAGTCCATGTTCAGACCCAGATTACGGGCCTCACCGACTCGACTGACCGACTCACCCAGCAGGGCAACGTTGAGTGTTGCTGGCACTGCACTGATTTGGGTCTTGGTTCCAAACAACATGTATTTGGTTTTGGTAGGATTAAGTACCAAACCGTTACTTTCAGCCCAACACGCTATCCTGTCAAGATCATCGTTTAGATCCTTTATCGCAATGTCATAGTCACTTGGCTTAAAGGAAATATAGACTTGTACGTCATCAGCATAAATATGGTACCTACATCGCTTCAGGGAATTTATGATATCCGCACAATACAAAATAAAGATGATGGGGCCCAGTATTGAGCCTTGCGGGACTCCTCTGCAAACAGAAGTGAGTGACGAAACAAGAGACGAGCCATTGCTCAGTCGTATTTCGACACGCTGACGTCGGCCGGTGAGATAGCTTTGGAACCAGTGTATCGTGTTTTGGTCAAATCCATAGTAGCTAAGCTTTGATAGAAATAGATCTATATTTATGCAGTCAAAAGCTCGCGAAAAATCAAGTAGGACAAGAACTGTACATAGGCCCTTATCCTGTGCTGATAGAATATTATCTGTCACGTCCAAAAGAGCCGTAGAAGTACCACGCTGTTTGCGAAAGCCTGACTGTAGCTCAGGCAGAATGTTTTTATCTTCTAGATATTTTGATAGCTGCTGACATACCGCCTTTTCAGCAATTTTAGAAAGGCAAGGCCAAGGCAAGTGACCTGTCAGTCGATAGCTCGCTGATGGGTGTCAACATCTCCCTTTCTACCTAATGAACGATCTCAGTTAAGCGGTCGGCCTATAGTTACTTCAGCATGAAATGTAAAAAATATTCTTTATATATATTTATATAGTATATTTATGTAAAGTAAGTGACTTTGACGTATATGAAAAGGTATCAATGGTCGTCGTCAACAACCAAGCTATATTTTTTTTGGACTGGCGTACAGTCTTATTGCCTGTCATTAATTGAAAGTAATTAATTTATTTCTACTACACTACAGTATTCTTACCTTCCTGCAAGGAACTCCTACACTTAGACATAAACTGTATTGTTTATTTATTTACTCCATTTAATGACAATAAAAAATACAATATTGATCTTGTCATTTGGAAGAATAAGTCATCATCATCATATCAGCCGAAAGACGTCCACTGCTGGACATAGGCCTCCCCCAAGCGTCGCCACATTGACCGGTCCCGTGCGTCTCGCATCCAGCGGATCCCCGCAACCTTCACCAGGTCATCGGTCCACCTGGTGGGAGGCCTTCCAACGCAACGTCTTCCGGTTCGCGGTCGCCACTCCAGAACCTTCCTGCCCCATCGGCCATCCGTTCTGCGAGCAATGCGCCCTGCCCACTGCCACTTAAGTTTGGCAATTCTTCGAGCTATGTCGGTTACATTGGTTCTCTTACGGATCTCTACATTTCTGATTCAATCACGCAAGGAAACGCCGAGCATAGCCCTCTCCATTGCCCTTTGAGTGACTGTAAGCTTTCTGATGAGGCCCATTGTGAGCGACCACGTCTCAGAGCCATATGTCATCACTGGCAACACACACTGGTCATAGACTTTTGTCTTGAGACACTGTGGTAAGTTGGACGAGAAGACACCGCGCAACTTCCCGAACGCTGCCCAGCCGAGTCGGATTCGACGGTTGATCTCTCTCTCGAAGTTGGCCCTACCCAACTGGATCGTTTGTCCCAGGTAGACATAGTCGTCCACAACTTCGAGTGTAGAGTCTCCAACCTTGATAGGAGTGGGTGTAACATGGGCATTCAACATCACCTTGGTTTTGTCCATGTTCATTTTCAGACCCACTCTTTCGGAAGCTCTACTGAGGTCATCGAGCATTGTATTGAGGCTCTCCATGGTCTCAGCCATGACCACTATATCGTCGGCAAACCGAAGGTGAGTGATGTACTCGCCATTAACATTGATGCCTAGGCCCCTCCAGTCCAGAACCTTGAATACATCCTCCAGCGCAGCAGTGAACAGTTTCGGAGAAATGACATCTCCCTGTCTCACGCCACGCTGGAGAAATATTGGTTTCGAGGTCTGATCCTGAAGACGGACTGACATGGTGGCGTTTCTGTACAAACACTTCAACACCTCAATGTACCGGTAGTCGATCTAGCACCGTTGGAGAGACTGCAGTACAGCCCAAGTCTCGATCGAATCGAAGGCTTTCTCGTAGTCCACAAACGCTAAGCAGAGAGGCAGGTTATACTCTTCGGTCTTCTGTATAACCTGCCGCAGCGTATGTATGTGGTCTACGGTGCTAAAGCCTTTTCGGAATCCGGCTTGTTCGGGAGGCTGGAAATCGTCAAACCTGCGAGCGAGACGATTCGTGATGACTCTTGAAAACAACTTGTAGACATGGCTAAGAAGTGAGATGGGCCTATAGTTCTTCAGCCGGGCATTGTCACCCTTTTTGAAGAAGAGGACCACCACACCCATGCACCAAGCCTGTGGCGTTTTACCCTCGAGTATGACGGAATCAAACAGCTTCTGAAGGGCATTAAGGACCGGTTTTCCACCCGCCTTCAGGAGTTCAGCAGTGATTCCGTCGTCACCCGGCGCCTTGTTGTTTTTAAGCTGTTTCAGAGCCATCCTAATCTCGTACAGGCTGACGTCCGGGATATCTTCGGTATAGTGTCGGGTCAATCTAGCTCTTGGGTCGTTTGCTAGATTCGCAACGGGTTTACTGGTTGACGTGTACAACTGCCCATAGAAACTCTCGATCTCCCTCAGAAGCTCCGGTTTGGCGGATACAATCCTGCCATCATCGGTCTTCAGTTTTGTGAGCTGGCTCTGCCCAATAGACAGATCTCTTGCAAAGACCTTGGAGCCCTTATTCCGCTCGATAGCATCTTTAATGCTTTCGGTATTAAATCGGCGGAGGTCGGTTTTCAAGGACTTTGAGATCCGTCTATTTAGCTGCCGGTATTTCTTCACCGCATCGTCTGAAGACTGCAGGATCATCTCACGCCTCTCCTTCATTAGCTTGAGAGTAGGATCAGAGAGCTTTTTATTTCTATATGTTCGGCGGGTCTTGAAAAACTTAGACCCGACCGTATGGACAGCTTCCACGAACCCATCGCTGTATTCGTCCACGGAGCTCCCTAGGCACTCGAAACGATTCTGGAGTTCGAGCTGAAAGCTCTCGGGGTTTTGGATCTGGATCTGTGCTGGACGGAGCGTGGACTTCATCAGTCGAGACCTTTCAAGCTTGATATGAATGTTCAATGTGCCTCTTACCATACGGTGATCGCTCCCGGTTTTCACCGAATTGATCACAGAGACATCATTGAACATTTGCTTCTTGGTTGACATGATGAAGTCGATCTCGTTTTTCGTTCCACCATCGGGGCTTTGCCATGTCCACTTCCTGTGCTCACGCTTTCTGAAGAAGGAGTTCATCATATAGAGGCCTTCCTTCTCCATAAAACTGGCCAGTAGGTGACCCCGGTGGTTCCGACGTCCAACTCCAAATTGCCCCACTTGCAGCTCATAAGAATAGAATATAGAAGAATAAGTATAAAATGGGAACACTAAGCTAATGAGCGATGAAGAAAAAATCAAGTAACTTTCATTTATAATGTTTTTTTCATCCGTGGTGGATCAGTTTATGCTATACTTTGAAAAAACGTAGACAATTAATGGCATTCCTTTCGTATAATAACTTTTTTTCATACGCTCACATTTATGTCAGCTAAGATTTCGTCATTGTTTTTTTTTGTCGTGGTTTTTCATGTGTGATGATTTGTGTATTTTGAGTGGTCCCGCTACGACCTTCTATTTAATACATAGCTCGCAATACGACTTTCACTGAATGTTTGATAGGAGAGACACGTGGAACTTATGGAAATTAATCATTCCACCCCGCTAGACTTTATGACGTTGTGGTGTGTTGCACCGGGTGCACTGTATTAATCGGCTGCCTCGTTGTATTCCTGTTATTGCTCAGTCAATACGAAATGTAGACATTTGTTTTAAACTTGCACGCAATTTGTAGATCAAGCTAACTTGATGTATTGTGTATGTCTCTAGAATATTTAGAATTAGGTTTGTATTACGTTTTAATATCTTCACTTCATTGGCACTGTTAACTTTGTTAAATCAATTCTCTGTAAAATTATATCCTAAGACGTAATTACATATCATCGTCTTCATCATTCAACTGGAAGCCATCTACAGATAGATTCATACCTTCCCCCAGACACAGTGAACCTGTGCCCGGTCCTTCTTCATTCCATGGATTCCCGTGACCGTCACCAAGTAGTTTGTCGTCCTCTTTGGGCCTACCCACAGGATTGAAAAGAGAAGGGTCATTTCCCTTCGCGTAACGGTTCACAGAGTAAAATATAAGAAGAAACGTGTTCACCGACTCCAAGTAAAATAGCATAGGAGCTGATGGCGATATGAGATACCTATATATGATGATAGTGTGCGTATTACAAGTACCTGTGTGTATTACAAGCTACAAACATGACGGGCGCGCACTTGTGGTCGCGCAAGCATCGCGGGCGCACTACGCGCTCTCCGCCGCCGCACGACGATAAACAAGGCCCGCGCTCCGTCGACCATCTGATGGATATACAGGCGAACTACATCAGGCTAGCTTTACATGATGGAGAAATTAAATCCCTTTCCAAGCAGGAATACTCTTTGCGTCAGAAAGCCGTTAATAATATTCCTTCACTGTCACGGGAGGGCGTTTACAAATGTGTAAAGGACCTTCTTGGTGGCGCAACGCAATTTAAAATGGTGATATCGCGCACATATTTTCATTAAAAAAAGTCAAGTGCGCATCGGTCGAATTGCAACACATTGCGTCCATGTGAACGTACTTGTAATCGCTTAATAAGTCGCTTATCGGTATAAAATCGAATCTCGTCGAGCTTTCAGGAAGGTCGCTAAGGGTTAACATTTTACAATGTATAAGGGTTACCTCATATTTTTATTTAACAAGCGATAAACTCAGATCAAATAAAAGTTCAAGAAGGAACGTTGCAAACAACAAGGTGACGCCGGTTAAAACTACACCTTGCCGTATACAGTCACAATAACATGCACACACGTACAACGAAACTACGCCTTAACTTGTCAGTCGATCTCGCAGATAAAACAAAAAGCTCGACTGACAAGCTAAGGCGTAGTTTTGCAACGTTTCATCTTGACTTTTCATTTGATCTGAGGCGATAAATAGCTTGAGTACGATTCTGACATGATATAATTCGCGGTTAGCGTCTGGGGACACAGTGGTCTTGGTTTTAAACATATCTAAAAGCTAAGTCTAGAAGAATAACCGCCGAGCTCACAGAGAAAATCTGTTTGAAAGGTTTCAAGATCGTTCCAATTACTGTGGAGTCGGTATACAAACTTACTCGTAATAACGTTTAATTAGCCTTCGCAACCTACAAATTACAAAAAGCGGCGTAACCTGTAATTTTTTTACCGCAAGATGTATTGTGACTGATAGTATTATAGATGTTTCTCAGAAGAGGAGCTCGTGGCTAAATAATAACAGCCACACTGGTCGATCATCATGGTTAAGCAACGCTTGACGAGGTCGGTCTGTGGATGAGTGACCATTTCAAAATACCGAGTTTCCTCGGTGCCTCGGAAAGCACGTTAAGCCGTTGGCCCGGCTGTCATTTGAAGATCTTTGACAGTCGTTACGGGTAGTCAGAAGCTTGAGATCTGAAACCAGTCTTGCCAAGGGGTACTGGGTTGTGTAGGTCAGATAGGCAGTCGCTCCATGTAAAACACTGGTACTCAGCTGAATCCAGTTAGACGGGAAGCCGACCCCAACATTTTTGGGAAAAGGCTAGGCCGATTGATTGTTTCTCAGAAGAATAGAATACTCTCGTAGCTGCAAAAATGAAGCAAATAAGTTACCTGAATGAAAAGGCTGGACTGATTTTCCATTATCATCAAGTTACTGCTATACTTTATGTGGACACAGATATAATATCAATTTAATCACGCCACGTGTTATCGTTAGCGAAATAACATACAATGTTACAGAAATTAATGTTTATCAAGCTTATAAATTGGTAATGATATTAATACCTGTACAGCCGGCACGCAGTGCACATTAACCTCACTTGACAGGCTCAGCTTGCCCGGTGTTGCGTTAAACAGTTTAATTGATAATTTATAGCCGAGAAACAACACAAGCGTGACCTAAAGGGTGAACTGTTTGTTCGAACTTGATTGAAGTACCTCTGTGTGCTGATTGAGGAACCTGAGACACATATATTGAGCTACAAGTAAATAGCCTAATTCATAAACGAACGAAACCCATTTATCAGTAAATGGGAAGACAACTAAATAATGGCTACTACAAACAAAATCAATGTCTCGTATATCTAAGTATTACAACAGGAACGATACCCTAAATTCACAATACAAATGCTACGCAAAGTAAAGGG
Source organism: Orthosia gothica (assembly GCA_949775005.1). Taxonomy (NCBI): domain Eukaryota; kingdom Metazoa; phylum Arthropoda; class Insecta; order Lepidoptera; family Noctuidae; genus Orthosia; species Orthosia gothica. Next base: position 11,283,546 of record OX459041.1, read on the forward strand.
TAAGTTATTGTCTACAATAAAGGAAACTTGTAGCAAAACTTGGAATCTAGAGAACTCGCTACAATTCAAATATTTGTCGAAGGGCTCAATTCACAGCTGGGAGACGGTGTCTATTAATTATAATGGGTGATACAATACAGCGAATACATATTTGTTCAGTGCACTTTGGTTCCACAGTTCCACTATATCTTACTAATATTATAAATGTGAAAGTTTGGATGGATTTATGTGTGGAAGTGAGGATTTATGTTTGTAACTCAATCACACCAGAACGGCTGGATGGATCTGAAAATATTTGGCACATAGATAGATTATAGTCTGGAATAGCACATAGGCTACTTTTAATCCCGGTATAATGTTCCCTTAGAAACGATAAGAAAACACTTTGCACGCGGGTGAAGCCGCTGGCAGAAGCTAGTTTGAAATAAATCGTGATTTATGTCTGCGCAGCCATGAATTTGAAACACTCATTACTTATATAGTGACAGTGATATAACGTTGAATACGTGATATCGTACAAATGAAATATTCTCGAAAAGGATGTTGTAATGCAGATGTCATATTTTTCGTAGTCGGTACTAGTGACACGGACACTCGTTTTGCATAAACGAGTGCGCAGAACTGCAAATGAAATTCCTGAAATCGGTTTTTATTTTTATATATATTATAAATATAATATATTAAGCTACGTTCAATAAAGATGCAGTCTCTTTTAACGAATAGATACAGTAGTTTTGACTGCTGAAACAATTCCCTAGTTAGTCAGTTCAGTCGAAATCTAGAACAATGAAAGCGAAACGAGTGAAAGAACTCAATTGTGATAAGAGGAAGACTGAAATTTCCACATGAGAAGTCTTCTTAACCATCGCTCATGTGAGAACAAATGCGCGGGACGCGACAAGCGACTAATTGTGCCTGAGTTTTGTCATTAGCACAAGTTTATATCGCTTAGTGTCCGTTAACACTTCAAGAACACACTTTTAATACGAAACTTATTCACTTCTTTAATACAAAAGATTAGCAACGCCTTTATTGAGAATGATTCATAAATAACTCAAACTTTTAGATTAGACTATGAAAGTAAATCATCTTTTTGGCATCTACGACTGAGTAGTCTAATTTTTAATACGAAACTGTTTTGGAATATAACCTTACTAACTACAAACTACTAATGAAAATTGTAATACCGAACATTCTCAAGCTCGGAATTTAGCCCGGGATAGATTGATGAGGACTATTGATTAAGCCCAATTAGTTTTCAGACAAATCAAACAGATTCAGATCAGACAAATTTTCAGACAAGAAAAGCAAAGAAGAGAAAGCAAAGGAAAGTAAAGCAAAGAAAGAAAGGAAAGCACGTTAAGCCGTTGGTCCCGGCTGACATTTAAATATCTTTGACAGTCGTTACGAGAAGTCAGAAGCTTGAGATGTCACCAGTCAGCTTATTCCGGTAAGACTGGAAGCTGACCCCAATATAGTTGGGAAAAGGCTAGGCAGGCAGTTTTCAGACAAATAAAGCTAGTCAAACCACAGCGAGACCTACATATATGTAAGTATAGTAAAAACAACACCCACTCGTAAAACATCAACATATAATCAGAATATATTGGTAAAACTTTTCATATAAAACCCTGTCTATCTATAAACAAATCAGTACTGAAGACGTATCGGAGAGAAAATTTTACGGGACGCGCTCGATATGGCCAGACAAAGGTAACTTTTGTTTCACTTAGCAGCACTGAGCGAGTCTGTCTCAAAGTTTATAAGATACATTAAGGTTCTCAACGATACGGCGAGGGATTTGCTCAACTTGTATGTTACAATATTTACGTATATCTACGTCATACTTTTTGTTACAAGTGTGCTTCAGAGCTGTTTCATTGTGAAGTTATTTGTATAAAAGGGGTTTGGTGAGAATGTTTTATTCAAATGTATGTATTGTGAGGTCTTAAGGGTCATTTCGTTGCATGATAAAGAAAGAAGAAGATAGAAACGATTTTAGTACTGTTAGAGATTTCACAATTCTAAAAAACTAGCGAAAAATATATACGTAAAGCTATGTTAAGATAAAAAGTAAACGGAAATAATAAAAAAAGTCGCACGGACACGCACAAAGGAAAACCAGAATCAGTCTTCATAAAAAATCAATGCGGTTGGCTTTTTCTTTGAGGAAAATGTAAAAAATAATGCTATTTCCTTTAATTTTTCTTTGTAGGATTTTATCCTATATCTTAGTTAATAATACAAGGTGGTATTTTTTGCATAAAACGACGGAGGCGAGAAATAATTGGTAGACACAGAATAAAATATCTAGCCGTTAAGTCAATAACCTCTTCTAAATAATCGAGATGAGTTTCACGAATTTTGTTACAAGATGAAAACTATCGGGCAAACTTTTGATAACCTTCATTAACAAGACCTGGTAGGTAAATGAGATTTTAAATAGGTAATGAAAATGTTTGGTTTGACTGGAAGTCTGGGAGTCTGGAAGCATTTCCTGATGTTTTGAACGATTTGAATAATTTGTTCAACATTGTTGGTAAATTGGTTTTCAATTGCAATATTCAACAATCTTAAGAGCTCAATTCTCAGACCAAAGTTTATTTAAACTACACTGAGGTGCAACAAGGGACGAAACAAGCTGTATCTTAGCCGTTTATACATACTCGTTCTAACAATCCTCAATGGCAGGAAGAAATAGAAGCAAAAGGAAAAATTCAACATATATTTATTTACCTATACTCCAAGGGTCTCGTTCGTCTGGCATGCTGTAGTTGACGAAGACTTCCACCGTCACCACTTTTCCGGATACTACTGGATGTTCCGGGTATGCCTACGGAACATAATAATGATGTTAACGTTTGAAATGGTTCGGTTTTGTCGAAAGGCGAAAAAATAATTACTGGTTTTGTTTCGAATGTTCTTTACTTTAGAAAAAAATATGTATTGACTATCAACGCACAATGCCTTTGCTATATAAGACAATTTGTTCGAAGACTAATCACCGAGTTTGATGTCATTTTGGGGTAGGCATAAATTGCAAAATAATATATATATTTTTTCTTTTTTTTTTGTCGGTATAAAGTTTTATGTTCCATCGTGTTACTAACAAAATATAGATTTTTAAGCTTTCTGAAATTAAATTATACAATTTATTACCAGGGGAAAATAAACAGGAGAGGAAAAAAAAACTGCATGAGTTTTAGAAAGTACTAGTAGTCTATATAATGACTGTCGATGTATTCAATTTAAAATTGATTGAAATTTTTAGGTGTTATAATATTCTAAGATATTTAGCGACGTGTTTAACACAATTGAAAGTAGAACGCGTGGATTTTCCACACGGCTGAGCCTATGCATAACTCTGTAAGCTGGTAGCAGCAGGTTATAGTGATAAAATGGCAACGGTATAGTTTCATAACACGTTATGTAACATTAAACACATTACGGTAAAGAGTGGCACGTGTTATACCTAATGGACTCTTTGTTAATTACTTTTATTTCTTAATGACTTATTATGAAAACTAAAAGTGGATTCAAAACAATTCTAGTGTTGCTATATTTCGCGTGTGCTATATTTTTGTTATGCTTATCCAAAAAAAAAGATAATTAGACGTTTTTGTTTAATGTGTAAAGTCAGTTTCGTATTATTTTGAATTAAAACAATCCAAAGCGAAGCTGAAATGGAACGACAACTCCGGCTGAAAATTGGGCTGTTTTAACCTTTGTAAGAGAAAGATTTAAACTGCCGTAATTTTCATGAATTGTTATAGATCTGTCGAGAATAAAAGCCGATGAAGAAAAATGAGTTAAAAAGTGTGTAGCGTGAGTCCCAATTAACTTCAGCGGCAGAGTTAAAAGCATTGTTGAATAATTAACCGGGCGTGGATCCAACCCGTATCATCCAATGTTTCGCTTCGTTACACTGTTCATAGTTTATTCCCTTTTATGCTCTACAACGTGTTGTGTTACACACAATCACTGAATTAGCTAGTTTCTCATCCACTCAAAATAAATATGTTGCAGCCATCTGGTTAAATTAGCCACCTAATTGAATACCTAGGCCGATAGTTAATTGAACTAGAATCATTCAAAGTTTAACAACTTGGCGTATTGAAAGTCAGCCCTTTGAAGATGACTGATCAAGACTCAGCCAGGTGATTTAAATTTAGTTCAGTGTTTTCCACTGTAGCGCTATAAGTCACCAAAACTAATATAGCGTCAACAGCGCTAACCGTGAAAATTATTTTTCGTTCTTGTGCGCAATTTTAAGTGAAATTAGAGTGAGAAAATAAGATGAAAACTTGGAGGTGCCAAATAATACTAAGTCTTCAGAAAGTTTTCGCGAAATATTTGAGTCTCAACTTATATTACTAACCAAACATTACAAATTCATCAATATCCAATTCTACATGACATTCCGCCATCTGGTTAAACGTTGCGCTTGATATCTTGGCTAGACATACACATACATAAACTTAACCTTTTAACTTTTCCCCTGGGGGTAGTTAGAACGACACCTGATATGATCCTTACAGTATTTGCTTCGTTTACGTACCTACATACAACATTTGATACACGCACGCCAGTTAAGAGTAGTGCGCACACGGCATTTCTGAAGATCAGATATGATTCGTGTATGTCCTTGTAAGGCGTCCCCTTCTGGTGTTTCCGCTCACGTCTACCTTGTAAATACCTTTCGTTAGTCCATTCAAAATCTCTGGAAATAATGGCTACGACTGGAGATAATGGGTGGCGGGCCGTGTAAAGGGACCTTAAATATAAAAAATTACCGACGTAAACGCTGACATTTATTATTTCCACGTGGAAAACTCCGGGTGAAGTTAAATAAAATTTAAGCGGTGGAATCTGAGAAGATAAATAAATAGCTAGAATGAGAATAGAAATGGTTCATAATGTAGGAAAGTTCTAGTAGATTTTTGAGTAATGCCTAGATACTGACGGTTTGGCTCTCCAGGTCTTTATCCTCCCCCCCGGTGGGTTCCCGCTTTGTCGATGCGGGGGGGCTCAGTAACCGTGGCTTGGTCACTCACGGTGAAGCAAAGGGGAACCTGAGGAGGGGCCGCTCGGCCGGGGTTTTGCCGATAAGCCGACGACGTAGCGGCCAACATGTAGGTTGCGGTGCTGCCTAGGCGACATCGCAACTGAGGCGGGCCGCGATGTCGTATGGGGTCTCCCATACCCATACGAAATCGCGGCTGAGGGTAGGAGGCCGCGGCAGGAGAGGAGTGCCGGTATTGCGGTGCGCCGCTCTCCCTACCTTCCGCGGCCTAAACGGGGTCGCCACCGTCTGATGGCGGACGCGGTGGGGCCGCAGGGGAAGAGGAGTGCCGGTATAGCGTTGGCCGCTCTCCCTATCCCCTGCGGCCGAAAAATGGTAGGTGGCGGGGCCATTGACCCTGACCCGTCACAAGGGGACCAAGGGTGCCATACACGGGGTCGTCTGGCGCCCATGTGCTGGTTTGGTCCCTGGGGTGGTCACGGCGCACAGTGTGTTCTGGTGCGCCGGTGATGGGGGGTACTCCCCAGAGGAGGGTCCGGTGACGGACAGCCGCGGCGGGTTCGCGGTGAGTGCTAACGCGTACCCGTGTTCCCGCTATAAAAAAAAAAGTCTTTATCTTCAATGAAGCCTACGTAATTGGATATTTTCATTATATCAGCCCATAATGTGCCACAGCGGAGTAAAACCCTTCCTCCTCTCGTTCCATTTCTCATGGCTGGTTACCTAATTCTTCTTCTTTTTGAGTTTATGGCTGACCATAGTTTGGGCCTATTAGGTGGACAAGTTTATAGCGTCATCGGTGGCATTCATTGGCTTTTTGCCGTTCTAGCCCAATCCGTCAAGAAGCAGTTTAGTTATTCTTGCTATCTTGGCCTGAGTATTTTACGGCGTCGAAAATCGTATACGACATAAAACAAGTTCTAATATATAGTGGAGTAAAGTTACTCAGTGCTCTCTTTCTAGTATATATTATAATTTAAATTAGCTGTTTCACAATACAGTTGACTTTTTCTGAACGGATAACGTATTCAACCTGTCTAATATAGTCGGATATAAATCCTGTCATAATCCGCTACAGCTAAGTTTATTCGTAGTCAGCCAGAAGCGACCGATTTCAAAGTGAAGTAGCTCGTTAATAATCGCTTGCAATCCATTGGAAAGTGAGCGAAAAATTGGAAGATAGCTTCGAAGTTTTTGTGCGATTGAATTTTTACATGCGATTGCAATTTATTAATGTTTATTCTAATTAGTCAGAATAATAATCAAGCCAATATAGATAAGCGGTCACTGTATGCAAAATACTATTCGATACGGTCCAACAAAAGGCAGATGTTAGGTGGTGGTAGGCAGATTGATCGTTATTGGCCATGTTTTCTGGTTCTTATCTAATGTTCCTATAGGTATGTAGCTCTACTTGCATACCTACAGGTTAAATTAATGTTTGTCATTAAACATGTGCGATATTTCCCTCAACTCGACACTCAATTTTACGTTCGACATCAATAATCTCTCGAATTATTATATAAGTAGTGTGATTTTAATAGATATTGTTGAATTTTATTTACATTTATGGTTTATTGTTGTAGTAAAATGCAGTGTCATAAAAGCAAACACATTTCTTCTTCTTAACATTTTGATAGCAATCTAATCAGAGTCGGCACAGAATGCCTTCAGTAGCGTCCAACCTGTGGTCCAACAGTGCCTTCTTTCAGCATAAAAAAATTACTGATTGATTGATTGATTGTTTGATTGGTTTTTGTAAAGAAAACACCATTGATCATTCACGAATAAAAAACAAAAAATAAATCAATCGCTTACCTTTTCACTGTGCTACCACAATCAAAGTTTTCCAAACTCAAAGAAAATTCGAACTCACCATTATCATTAAGTCGGTCTGCAGCCTCGAATTTGAGGATATAAAGACATCTGTGTCGGTCCTCGTCCAGCGGAGCAGCGTGCCCCCCGCGACCGCCTCCCCCTCCCAGCGAGACCCTTCCTGTAAGGTGAGTATAGACATTACTTCTAAACATAGACACACTTGTAGCATCTTTTGTACCAAAACATCGAGTCGCTTTAAGGCCGCGTTTCCACATTTTGGGTCACGATCAAGGGATTGATTTTATTCTATTGACATTTTAATTATATTATGTGCATCGGTAGCTCTCAAAGCAAATTACAAGCAAGTTAATTGCAGAGGGAAACGTTACCTTAACCTGGGTACAAATTAATGGAACGTAAATTGAAATGTAACAAAAATCAGAATTTATGAAATGTAACATAAGATAAAATTTGTCCCAAAGCTTTTCCACATTTCATATAACGTTTTACCAATTTATACCCAGCATCATTGTGTCGCCCTTTAACGTACCGAACAATGATCACGACGCTCGACGCTTTGTTAAAACTTGATTTTGAAACGAGCGAACTTGTGTAATATTTTATCGTGCAAAAATACGATATTTCAACGAGATTTCAAAGAGTCAATGCAAAATAAAAAGCAAAGTTACGGGTAAATTCACAGTGAAAGCATTACTAGCAAGTAACATTTCAAACGCTACAATTCTATGAAAAGGGTTTAAATTGATCTTTACTTGCATTGCACCATTCGTAAGAACGTTAAAGGTGGGTTAGAACCAGAGTTAGGAATCTACTTTTTCCTTACTTATATTTGTCTTACCTTAATATCAATGACATGACTATCCACTTCAATGATCTGTAGATTCTGAGGCACATTAGGATCATATTTCAAGTACTTGTCTTGTTTAGAATTGATGTCGTAACGTTTGGAGTGCTTAATCAGGTCTAACATCTGTATGTCTCGCTACTTCTCGCGCATGGCTATGCTGAGCGGGATTGAGGTAGCGATGTGGATGGAGACCTGGACCTGGTGAGCGTCGTGAGGGATCATTGTCATGCGGGTCCAACCTAGAAGTAAAATATAATTTACAATCCAGTTTTAATAATAGTCCTCATGACCGATTTAAGCAATGGCGGCCAATCTCAACGGACACTAGCCATCGGCGCGGAGAATACTCGAATTATAACCGACACGAACGGAGAGAGGTTAGGTGCCAAGTTAGGACGAAATGCTTTAAGACACAGACTACAGCCGTCAACGACGCTAAAGAAACAAAACGCGCACTCGTTTCACATCCGCGCGACTCAAAATTCAGTAGTTTCTTTTGTTTCCATTATTATTCTATGACTTTAAAACAAGGTCTCTCAGTGGGTTCCCGCATTGTTGAAGCGGAAGAGTTCAGTTGCCGTGGCTTGAGCACCCTCGATGAAGCGAAGAGGAACCCGAACAGGGGCCGCTCGTCAGGGCTTTTGTTTTTTCGTCAAGTAGTTTGCGGTGCCGCTTGGGCGACATCGCAGGTGAGGGGGGCCGGTATTGCGGTGCGCCGCTCTTCCTATCTTCCGCGGCCTGGACGGGGTCGCCACCGTCTGATGGTCGACGCGGTATGGCTGCTGGGGAGGTCCCTATCCTATGAAAAGTGAGAGGTGGCAGAGACACTGACCTGACTCGTGACAGGGGGACCAAGGGTGCTGCAATTCGCAGGGTTGTCTGGCGCCCTTGTGCTGGATTGTTCCCTCGGCGTGCAATGTGTTCTGGTGTGACGGCCAGCCGCAGCAAGTTCACGGTGAGTGCTAACGCGTGCCCGTGTTACCGCCATAAGCGGCACAGAAGGACACCGTGAAGTTTTAGTGGGTTGGAGTCCCACATAACTGCGTTATCTCCCCGTGGTAGTGCAGTATGCATGAACATTTGTCTAAGGTAAAAAAAGGATGACCCCGCGCTCGGCAGTCACACTTGCGACCGTGAGATCAACACGGTCTGCAGTCTGAATCTATTTCAATAATGCTATTGATGAAGTCAGTTCAATTATTTTATTGTTGCCTAACGGACGATAAAAAAAAATGCAACGTATAGCAGTAGTAAGTTACAAAAGATGACGTCTGCCCTCTGGACGTAGGTAATCCCTTTACCCTCTCACTTAATCACGTGAAGAAACCACGAAGACTGGCAATTTGGAATTTTAGTGCATAAAGAGTGTACTTTGGTTTCTAAATCCTGAGATCAAGAATTATGTCTACTCTAGATTATCTTTGTGATAGTCTGTGCTAAACGCTATTATAAGTTGTAAACTTATTAAATTCAACCCTGTCTTGATAGTTTCTTAACCCTAGATAAGTTTAAGTTTATCAATCGCCAAAGCGTATTAATTTCATTCCAAGAAACCGCAGGAATACTAGAAATTCCCACAGTTGGATGTCCCAGCCGGTTGTTGGCCTTCGCAAAATATTAGAGAACTTAGATTCTGTTAGACGTAGTTTATCTGATTCGTCGACTGAGCTACTCTGAATGAATTCTAAGTGAATTACTCTTTCGTGAAGTGAACGGTCACTTTTTCCCCAAAATCTCGCTCCTAGATAAAATCGAGAGGTCCAACTTTCTCGTTTTGTTCAGCGGCGGCGTTTGATGCGAAAATTTTAACTATTTAGGAGATAAAATCCTCTAATTGTTTTAGAAGTTAATTGTCTTTTTAATTTCATTTCAGTTCAGGTTAGTTCATAGGAATAATGATTTCAGTAATCGAATTTAGAGTTTGAATTTATTTCATAATGGGTTTAATCATTTGATTAACAGCATATTTTTTTTTTTTTTTTTTTATTACGATGTAACTGAATAGTTACTTCATAACAGTCACAATCTAGCCTTGGGGCTAATAAGTAACTTAAATTTAACCTAATTTGCTAATTATTTATACGGTAAAGAATGTGTCCATTGGCACTTTTCTTATTGTCTCTATTATGATGGGAAGACACTTAGTTCATGTGTTCTTAAAAGGTAGCACTCACTGCACTCCGTAACACTAATTTCACTCTAAACTAACTCAAAAGGCTTAGTCCTTTTCAGTCTCCTTATTATGTCCGTGGTGTCAAGGAGCTGGATAGCCTCGACATTCACATGTTTATGAAGTCTCTCTTCATGAGCTTCGGCGTATTTTTTTATAACTTTGGCGACGAGGTCCACTCCTAAGTCCCGGTGGATGTCCTCGTTTCTAATATACCAGGGAGCGTTTACTATGCTCCGCAGTACCTTGTTTTGAAATCTTTGTATAATTTCAACATTGGTACGTTTTGTACAGCCCCAAAGCTGTATACCGTATGCCCATACAGGCATAAGTACTTGTTTGTACAGAAGTACTTTGTTGTACACTGACAATGATGAATGTCTGCCAAGTAGCCAGTACATATTCCTGTAGCGGATATCTAACTCCAGGCGTTTCTTTTTGACATGAGCCTTCCAGCGAAGCTTGGCGTCAAGCGTCATACCCAGGTATTTTGCAGTATTTTCGTAAGGTATTATGCAACCGTTGATATAAATCGGTGTATAATTAGGGCTTCGGTTTGTGAAGTCTATATGGGTCGATTTGGACTCATTTAACTTAATTCGCCATTTTTTTGTCCAGTTGGTGATGGAGTTCACAGCAATTTGTACTTTATCTACGGCTTCTTTGTGAGTGACACCTATAGCCATGATGGCTGTGTCATCTGCGAAGGTTGCAATAAAGTTGTTTTTCATTTCTGGGATATCACAGGTGTACAATAGGTACCAGATAGGTCCAAGAACACTTCCTTGTGGTACACCAGCTTTTATTTGCTTGAGATCTGAGTAAGCATCTTCATGTCGGACTCTAAACGTCCTCTCTGTTAGGTAAGATTCTAAAATGTCTGCAAATTGTTTAGGAAGCATTTTCCTTAACTTATAAATGAGACCTTTATGCCAAACCTTATCAAATGCCTGTGCTACATCTAGAAAAACTGTAGAACAGACTTTTTTTTCTTCTAGGGTCCTTTCTATAATGTTGGTAATTCTATGTACTTGGTCTATCGTGGAGTGTTTTTCTCTGAAACCGAATTGGTAATTGGGAATCAGTTTTCTGTCTTCTATTATTGGTTTTTTTGCGTCTTATAAGTAGTTTTTCAAATAATTTTGAAATGATTGGTAAAAGAGATATAGGTCTGTATGATGTTACTTCCTGAGGCGATTTTCCGGGTTTGGGGATCATTATTACTTCAGCAACTTTCCAGATATCAGGCACGTGTTTCAATCGGAATGTTGCATTTATAAGGGTTGTAAGTTTTACTATGGCTTTTCGTGGCAGATTTTGAAGCAGTTATCCAGTGATAAGGTCGTATCCAGGCGATTTCTTTTTGGCTAAGTTTTTGATCATATTTTGCACTTCTTTCGGCGTAGCTAATCGTATATTCAACTCGTCATGGTGAGTGACATCTAGTGTTATTTTTTCAGAGCTTTCCTCAGCACTTGTTTGAAAAGTTTGTTGTAAATGCTCTGCAAATATATTTGCTTTCTGTTCGTTGCTTATGGCCCATTTGCCATCTATTTGTTTAATAGGTGATGCATGAACAATAGGCTTATTCAGACGTTTAGTGGCTTTCCACAGTGAGTGTTCTGTTTTTCCACTACTTGTTAATTGGCTTAAGTAATTATGTGTAGCATCATCATGATATTCCTGTATTGCTTTACTTAATCTTTTTGTAAGTCTATTTAGCATTGTTTTGTCAGGTGGATATCTTGATTGTTGCCATTTTTGTCTCTGAGCCCTCTTTATGGCTATGAGGTTTTTTATTTCTAACGGATAACTATGACTTGCAACTTTTCTAACGATTAACATCATATAGCCTTCTGAATTATTTTGTGGGTTAATTAGTTACCTATCTTTTTAATTAGCTGTAATTTGACCGACACACAATGTATTCCTATTTAAGTAAGCAATACTTGTAAGCCCTGCATAGCAGCATAAAGTGATGCAATATTTTTATAAATACCACTATGCATCATACCTATACGTTATGAATACCTATATGTCAGGAATACCTACACTGGAATTAGATTGATAAGTAACCTTACCATTGCCAAGCTTTCTTTTATAAACGTGCGTGTTGTTGTTGCAGTATCCATCAGGACACCAGTTGCACACTCTGTCCGAAGAGTTGCAGTGTCCTTGCACACATGTTCCCTTAGAAAAAAGGAAAGGATATACTATAAGTACAATGATACACTATAAGTATACTGTGCAAGCACAGCATAAGCATAGCTAAGTCTTGAAATCAATATTTTACCTGCGCCAAAACAGCGTAATTTAGTAGGAACAAGATAAGTATATTCATTTGTTATTCAAACATACTTTTATCAAGTTATATCAGTCAATAAGCGTATCAATCAACAACAAGGTAACACATGTTAATAATGGTCCTTCGAGCCGGAGCTCATAATAGGTACCTACCTATTTAGATAATGCATTACTTAATATGGGGTAAAAATGAAAATACAAAATGGCGCCGACCATTTTTTTGAAATTTTCGTCATGAATTCCATTTTCATGGTTTTTATGGTCGCTTAATGCTAATATAGAATCAAATTGAAAATACAAGATGGCGCCGACCGAAAATTCTGGATTTTTCGTCATGGGTGTAATTTTGGTTTATGGGATCGCTAGAAACGAATATGGGGTCAAAATGAAATTTCAATATGGCGCTAACTGAAATTGCTAAAATTTTCATCGTGGGTGTAATTTTCATGGTTGTTATGGTCGCTTAATGCTAATATAGAGTCAAAATGAAAATGCAAGATGGCGTCGAACAAAATTTCTGAAATTTTCGTCATGGGTGTAATTTTGGTTTATGGGGTCGCTAGAAACGAATATGGGGTCAAAATGAAATTTCAATATGGCGCTAACTGAAATTGCTAAAATTTTCATCGTGGGTGTAATTTTCATGGTTTTTGGGGTCGCTAGATAAGAATATTTGGTCAACATGAAATTCCAAAATGGCGCCGACTGAAATTTTTGAAACTTTCGTCATGGGTGTCATTTTTATGTTTTTTGCGGTCGCTAAATGCTATTTAAACAATTTTGTCATGGGTGTCATTTTAATGGTTTTCGGGGTGGCTAATTGTGAATATGGAGTCAAAATGAAACTATAAGAACGCGCCGACTGAAAGAAATTTCAGTTCCATCTTGGAATTTAATTTTGACCACATATTCGCATTAAGCACTCCGAAAACCACGAAAACAACACCCATGACGGATATTTCAAAACCGGCCAAGTGCGAGTCGGACTCGCGCACGAAGGGTTCCGTACTTGGTAAATTGCGGTTTACAATATATGACGTATTAAAAAAAAACTACTGACTAGATCTCGTTCAAACCAATTTTCGCTGGTAGTTTACATAGTAATGTACATCATATCTTTTTTTCAGTTTTATCATTCTCTTATTTTAGAAGTTACAGGGGGGGGGACACACATTTTACCACTTTGGAAGAGTCTCTCGCGCAAACTATTCAGTTTAGAAAAAAATGATATTAGAAACCTCTATATCATTTTTGAAGACCTATCCATAGATACCCCACACGTATGGGGTTGATGAAAAAAAATATTTTTGGTTTTAGTTTTAAGTATGGGAACCCCCAAAATTTATTGTTTTATTTTTATTTTTGTGTGAAAATCTTAATGCGGTTCACAGAATACATCTACTTACCAAGTTTCAACAGCATAGTTCTTATAGTTTCGGAAAAAAGTGGCTGTGACATACGGACGGACAGACAGACAGACAGACAGACAGACAGACAGACAGACAGACATGACGAATCTATAAGGGTTCCGTTTTATGCCATTTGGCTACGGAACCCTAAAAATGGTGGTCAGCGCCATCTTGGATTTTCATTTCGACCCCATATTTACGTTTTACTGTTTGAATCGGGTTATTTTCGCAAGATATCGTGTCATAATTACGTGTTCGGTAGATTGTTGATCGAAGCGTGTCTACTACTTGATTAAATTATAAAGTTTAAAAAGTATGAAATAAAAAAAGTTTGGTAGGTTTTGTAAATTTTTAATTTTTGTTTGTTTCAAAAGTTTAGTATCGAGCGTTTTGAATGTGAATTTTGATCAGCCATTGCTATCAATCTTTAAAACTTTATACGTAGTAAGGAACCATAAAAAAATCTATTTTTGATGAATATTGAGTTAGGTATAAGAATTCAAACAAATTCCTATCCTACGGCCCGCCTGCGCCAAGAACTCAGATTAATTGCTAACACAAAGTTAAATTGACATTATGTCTTACTTTAGTATCCAGGCAACGTGATAACCCAGGCTAAATTAAGTTTTTTATTTCGTCAACTAAATAATTATAAAAGAATATATTATTTCAAAGCAAAACACTAAAAAGAGCAAAAGTAACTTTCGTTTCGGCAGTCAATGTCTAGTCGGTACTTTTCACTGATTAAAAAAGCTTTTGAAATATCGCGAACTCAGATAATATTGTGATTTTGGGACGACGGATCGTTATGTAGTGTAATTACAGAGTTCACTGGAGTGATCCCTCAAAATGGTGGACTGCGTACAAAAGGTTATCCGGGATCGATTCTGATGAATGTCGACTCGTTCCATATTATTTCTATGTGATTGCGAGCGTACGGCACTGACAATGAATTGTGGGTATCCTCCCATAGGTAAGCTTACGTGATATATTAGTATTTTTTTAAATTTTGTGATCTGTTTTATTCAATCATAATATTTAACAGTGTCAAAAGTGTCATCTCCTTGAAATCTTTTATAATTTCTAGGAAATTGGCCGATTCTTAGTCGTATTTCACAAAGTATTGACCCAATTCGTAATCGTGTTAAAATTTAATCGAACAATCTCCTCCTAGGAGTTTACTGCAAAATCCTTTAACGATTTCAACGTACAGTTTGCTTGTGCTAGTATTGGATTAAGCGTGACATCTGTAAAATATGTTTATAATAATTGTAGTAATATATTTCCGTTAATCACCGTATCAGCTACTTACCTACTTACGAGCCTTGAGCAAAATAAAAGTTAATCTATTTACTCAGACACACACGAATCTCAGGGAAGTCTCCGTTCATTCTTTCCTTAATGATTGGCACTGCCTTCGGAGCGGAAAAAGCTTTCCTAAGAACCTCAGTAGCGTTTAAGCTTTTAGTCCGATTTTTGCTTCAACACACTTTTTACTATTAAGCTAGCAA
This sequence comes from Orthosia gothica, assembly GCA_949775005.1. Classification (NCBI taxonomy): domain Eukaryota; kingdom Metazoa; phylum Arthropoda; class Insecta; order Lepidoptera; family Noctuidae; genus Orthosia; species Orthosia gothica. The sequence goes on from OX459041.1 coordinate 11,298,649, forward strand.
GTCAAAGTTCGGAGTGTAATGTGAATAATTCAATATAACATGACCCAACGAAATGGATTCTCGGTATTCGGCCAGAGTTGAAACGTATTAATTCGATTCACAGGATTAAGGCCTTTCTGTCGATAACATAATACGGCGTATGTTGGGCGTTTAGTTGAACTGATGTAAATTAGTGAATAGTATTCAACTGAGTCTGTCTGCCGCGGCTTGGTATGGTGAAAATTTAATCAGTTCCGAACTTGGCGTTACCCATAGTACTGGGACAAGTTTCTGGGATTTTATGGTAAGCGTAGCCTTGATTTATAATGCATGGATGACTACGATTGTATTACACCTACAACATATCTCATTTTTTAAAATCGATGGAACAAGAAGACAAATATTACAAGGTAATTTAATCGAACCTGACGGGAAACATAACGAAATTTCGTGTTAACAACAATATAAATCACTAGAGATAGGTACATTACGTGGCACACGACACGTTCGCTTCCACGCGAAGCGCGAAACCGATACATGATTTATTTGATTTCTAATCACAGCACCAAATCAAATTATGGACCTTTGTTTGATTAAAACATTAACAGCTTCAGCTTTGTCTGCTAATCGAATCAAGGGTTTAACTTGTTTGAGCGTAAAATGTAGATTTATAGGAAATTTCCATTTCAAGTTTTAACTGGATGACGTAAAATTTGAGGATACGTCCGTCCAGACAGACCGTCGGACTCGAGTTCCCGCACTTAGAATCGTCTAACTTTGCATATTTGGATAAACTGAATTTCGTAAACGAGCGAATTCGCCGTCCAATTTATGGGACAGAACTTCGGGAAGTTTACAACACTAAATGACCCTTGTTTTCCTTTTCCTGCTATGTTATTAAGTACAAACGTGGAATTGAAAACTAGAAGCTCCGTATTCAATATGCTGGAATGGATCTTTGTAAGTTTAACAAAGCAAGATATCTACTAGATTCTCGATAGTGAAGCTCGGAATAGAAACTTACTTTTTTGTCACGTTCAGTCTAAGTTATTAATAGAGCAACCGTGCATTTTTCTTGTCTAGCTTTTTTAATTTAATAACCACTAGAGCAGGCTATATATAAAAGATAAGAATAAATCATGTTTGCCTCCATATTGAAAAAAACGATGCCGTGAATATTTTTCCCGCAAAAATTTCGTATCTTGTGCAAGATGAGTGAAACATGTTAATGTGCAAAATACAGAGCTCGTGTAATCTACTTTTTTCTCCTGCATGAAAAATTAACACGGTGGTATTTATTTTATGGCGTCATAAATAAGGAAAATCAACTTTTACCTAACATTCTGCTTCATCGATGTCTATTTTCACTCATTGATTGTCTATAAGTATGTTTGTAAGTCAATCACATCTCAATGGTTGTATGGTTTTGCTTAAAACTGGTTACGCCAACGCTAACGGGAGTTAGTCAAGGCCTGGATTGGGATATAGATAATGCTTTTCACCCCGGTAGTACGTTTCTGTCGGATAATTTTCTACTTTCACACGGGAGAAGCCGCTGGCATAAGGCTATATAAGATCTCAGTAAATACTCTATCTTGAAAGGCAACCAATTAACTTAGTGTAGTGACAGACCGAAGATTCGGTTTCGCTTTCGGTTTCGACAAGTATCGGTAAAAAAAACTACGTTTGGCACCAGTTTCGCTTTCGGCCGAAAATCTATCGAATCTCCAGACGCACCGAAACTCAGTGCTCGTGAATTGTCGTGTGTCGCGGTGACGTTCGGCTGGCTAACTTCGCTGCTCTCGTGGTGGCCCCAAATTTTCAGAGAACTCCTCAGTAACCGTTGATTCCATGTTAGCCACCTGGATGATAAGAGTTAGTGGTGAGTTCAAAAGAACGGGCTGCCTCAAGGTAGTGTGCTTGCTCCATTACTGTTCATCATTTATACCAATGACCAACCGGCGAACCATAACACGGCCCGCTTCCTCTATGCAGATGAACTCGCATTAACCTGCCAAGCCACTGATTTTGAGGAGATTGAGGTCAAGCTTCTCACCGTTCTTTCCAATATCAGTAGTCATTATGCTGAGAACGCTCTTAATCCTCCAATAATTGCAGTCGTGCACCTTTGACCTTCGTTACAGACAAGTGGGCTGAACACTCAACAACCCATGGCAGGGGGTGCCAATCATACACAAGCCCCATCCAAAATATCTGGTGATTACATTGGATAGGTCCCTAAACTATAAGATGAACTGCGAGAATGTTAAAATGATGGTGCACAGTAGGATCCAATTACTGCACCGCCTTATATTCACCAGATGGAAGGCGACTTCCCAAGTCCTGCGAACAACTGCAATGGCACTTTTCTTCTCCGCTGGTTGTTGATGCATGTCCAGTATGGAGTCGCTCCGCCCACTCCAATCTAGTGATGCCGCACCCGCAGAAATTAGCAGTACTATGGCGAACCGCATAGATAGGTCGAAATCTGAAAATTACCCACGCCACCCAATGCGCGGCCGCGGCTCAGTGCCTCGGAGACTTAAAAGCTGAAAAAGTTAGGGCCCATTCCACGGTTATACAACCTCGAAGAGTTGCGACCTTTGGCATGAGAAGTTCACGCCTCCTGACCATTTCATGGGGCCCTCGGAGAGCCTTCCAGGCGGAAGCACGCATTGCCATGGCTGACCTGTAAAATTCTTAACAGACTCCGCAGTCAGGTCGGTCGCAGCAAAGATATCCTCCATAGATGGCAGTTCTCGGATGGTACCGCTGTGCAGTGTTAGTGCGGCGTATTTCCGCAGACCATGGCACACCTTTCATACTATACCACATACCCTGCACATGTGAGGACCTTATAGCTGTGTTGGCAAGGGGTGTTGTCGTAACTGAATACTGGGCCAAACATAACATTTTAAAATTGTATTTGCCATCGACACGCTAAGAAGAAGAAGACTAGATTTCAGTATACAACACAAATTTTTAAATATGTTTAAGTAAGTTTCAGTTTCGGCCAAAACTGAGACCAAGGCCAAAGACCGGTTTCGGCTAAAAAACCAGTTTCGGTCGGACACTACTTAATACCTATCTCGGTCCACAAAACAAATCATAGCTATATATCTTTTCTTATATTCCCTATGATCTTACGGCTCTCGTAATTGGAAGACACCGCTATTCCTCAGCTCAAGTTTTATTTAGTCCTTTACCTTCACAGATTGCACGAGTAAGCAATTATTCTATCTCTGCCAGACGTTTCCCCCCGTCTTAGTATAAGTCTGCTCTATTCTATTACTAACCAGGTGCGACTAAGTATCATGTCTAAAGTTACTGCTCTTTATAACCCAGTTAGGTACTGAGGAATCGGAATATCTGAGACAAATTAATGGTTTGGTTTTCAGTATATAGTGTGTGAGTGGATTACTCAGTGATTGTTGAAATTGAATAAGAAGACGATCGATGACATCGATCTGGTGCTACCAATTATGAATCTGACTTGTTTTAAAGGAAAGATAAAACAAACATGCATAATATATAAACTGTATTTCCCTAAGAAGAATTAAATCTGTATGATGAAGCTGCTGATGTGAGTAAGAGGTTCTTTTTTAGTCCCTTAAACGTCTTCAAAAATTCTTACCATTAACTTGCGCAATCTCTTCTTCTGCCGCTCATATCATGCCAATGTGGATGTCTGTTTTTTAGATGCAACGGAGATACTCCTTAATAAACTTGAGCGACTGCAGAACTTCTGCATCCGCTTCATTTTTGGCTGCCGCAAATACGACCATGTATCGGCATTTCGGAACAGATTGAAGCGGCTGCCGATTAGGCGTCGTCGAGATACCTATCCTATCCCTTCTCTATAATATCCTGCACAATCTTAATTTTCCTCGATACCTTCGTGAACGCTTTGAGTACCTTGTCCCGAGGGGTCAACCCTGTCGCACTGCCACTTTTCTTCTCCTTCGCCCTCCACGACACACTTCTAGCCGCTATTGTATATATAAATATGAAGTTTTAGCGGGTTGGAGTCCCACAAAACTGCATTATCTTCCCGTGGTAGTGCAGTAAGCATGAGCAATTATCCAAGAAAAATAAATGGTTTGCTGTAAGAGAACTCAACATTAAGTTAAGCTCGCCTTTGTACCTGTACTTTATTATCACACTGTATGCTATGTTGTCTTCGGTGAACAATAAAAATTAAGTAAAGATTGATCAGCGTAGGCTAGTATATTATTGTTTTTAGTTTTGCTAGAAGCATTAAAAAAAATCATCCTTATGAGACTGTTGAAAACAAAACTCATCTTAATGAGTCCGTTGATAAAAAACTCATCTTAATGATTCCGTTAAAAAAGTGCAAAGGACTAATTTCTTATTCATGATTAAAAGAAAATAGCATGGTTCCTAGAAGCATAAATGACGCAATTCCTAAAAGCGTCCTCATTGCCACTGGAAAAGCAAATGGAACTTTGTAAGCTACTGCAGTCCTGTAATATTTAAAAGGCAGATAAACGTAACGCGATGTATTTTTTACCGACTTAAAAAAGGAGGTTATTAATTCGATACGTAGGTATGAAAATGTCGTTATCTTTATTTTCACCCGAGCAGAGCTCGGTCGCCCCGCAGGCTTATTACGTATGAAACAGCAATTAACAATATTTGCGCACATATTGTACAATCATCGCGCGAATATCGCTTTACGTCAAAAAATTGGAAGGCTTATTTTTGCGAAATAATTGCTCTTCAATCGCGAATCCGCATTATATATGAGCTATAGCCACACCATAATAATTTTACGACAAAACTGCTAACAATAAAAATCTATTAACTGAAATGTGCATTTATCGCAAGGTGATCGCGTTAATTTCGTATTACGTATGGTTTTTGACAGCAGAGCGACTGCGATCGGCGAGCAAATGTAGCTGTCAAATTGCGATTACTTTTTCCCTTGTTGTTCGTCGATTGCCAATCGTTCGCTGATGGCTGAGTAGGTACAGCAGTTTTTGAGTTTTTGGCGGCTTTTTTCGTATGTTATTTTGTGGGTACTTTAATTATCCGCAAATTAGAATAATAATATAAGAATAAATATTGAAATAACAAATTCCTAGTGAATATTGTAAATGTAAATGACAAATTGGTGTTGTTTTGAGTCTCTAATGTCTACGCAACTGGACTATTTGTTGAATCATTGAAACAGAAGTGATCACGATAAAGTGAAGGATTTTTTTATATACAGTATAAAAAAATCCTGTGTTGGCTACCTCAGCGAAGCTTATATGTTTACTACTAAATACTTACAAACACATGAGAATGTGATAAGTCCACAATAAGTATCTTCTATTATAATTTTTTTATATGGCAAACACCGATGTCGACTATTCTGCCAATGTCTAAATTAAATTTGAAAAATCTTTTACACGTTTCATAGCTCAAATACGAGAAAATGTAGTCTACTAAGTGATGTTCTAATGCGCTATCGATTCAATTTTTAAAACAATCGACAATTCGAAGAAACTTTAATTGATTTTACGCATTGACATACATGTAAATAAAATGCAAATATCAAATTTTCACTGCCATATTTACTTTACACAAATTCTTTACATCTGCGAATATTAATTTATCGGCATATTGGAGCTAAATAGTAATCAAATTGACTATTGTAAAAAAACAGAATATACATATGCTGGTTAATTCATCAAACGTTACATTTTATAAATCATCGGACAGATAAAATAGCTTCTGTTAAAAGTGACTGTCAAAAAAAAAGACTTGACTTAAAGGCCTCAGTAGCCAGGTCACTAAATTGATCGCGCAATAATTGTACAATTATTGCTACTTGCTGTTCCTTACGTAATAAGCCCGCAGGTACTAAAGAATTAAGAAAAACACGATCCTCGAGAACGAACGATCGAACAAATAAAACAATAACAGAAAGCACGAACACGATGAATTTTTTTCATTAGCCAATGTTTGCTTAACCTGAAAAGGTGAACTAATTTTTGCCTGCATTTTGTTAACTAAGTAATTAATAAACTGTGTTTCTCTACGACGGAATGTTTTGGTTACAGAGTGTTCCAGCTGTTATGTTATGCAAGGTGGTACATATTGTTAATATGCGAAGCCAACATTCCGGTAACCCTTGAGGTTAATTAGAAACATATTCTTGAGACTATTTATAAACAGCAAGAAAATTCTAGGATAAATGCAATTAAAACTCATATATTGTATAAGAATAGCACACTTATTACGTGAAGTAGTGTACAATACAATATGGCACTTCGTTGCGCATTATTATGGAGGTAAATCTGTCGTCTAGTTATTTCAACCCCGAGTGGAATTTTCCTAGAGAAAAGTGCTCGAATCACCAATGCAGGTGGCGGTTAAGATTAGGTCTTACTTCATCAAATCTTCTAGCCGTAGTCTCTGAACTGGTTTCGTTCGAGCAGTTGGCAGGCGTTGCAGTAGTACTACTATTGAGGATAATAAGGTAATGCCTCGCGAGCTAGTCATTGTCAAACAGTTCGCACCCAGATTAGACTTTCCTAGAGAAAACTGCCTGTAAACCTTGGACACCAACGCTTCTGGTGGTTAAGTCGAGGACTTAAATCTCCTAGCCGTAGCCTCTGAAGTGGTTTCGTTCGAGCAGTCGGTAGGCATTGCAGCAGTACTTCCTGAAGGGGGACACGAGGCAGTGCCTGGCTAGCTGGTCACTGTTAAAGAGTTCGCAGTACTGCGTGGTGTCGGCAGGTGGACAGGCAGGCCTGGAGCGGGCGCCACAGTGTCGCACGCGACAGCGACGGTGACGCTCGCCAGGACGAGGACCGCAGAGGAGTTCGTCTGATGCTGGATAAACGAGTGGTCGGCTAGAGATGCCGCGGCCGCAGGTTGTTGAACACTGTAAAGGGATGGTTAAATATTAAAAGGCTTGTTCTAAATCTAGGGGAATGGGCTCTACTGCACTCAGTAGAGTCCTTCCCAGTAGAGGTTCTTCTTCTAAGTAGAGCTTTCCATAAACCTAGCACACTGGCGACAAAGAAGTCAACAACTGCTGAACAGAAGACTCAAGGATTGCAAAGTCTCCTGAAGTCTGTAGAATGTTAGTCTCCATAGACTCTAATCTTCTGAAACTTCAGGATATTTTAGCGGTCGACATTATGTCAATTTCACACAAAGACCCTACAAAGTTCCAATACAGACCAAACTAAATATGGAACAGGATCGCCCACCAAACCACCAAAGGTATCATTATAATAACCTTTACCATACTCATAATAACATTCTCTAATCAACTCGCAAACCGCCAATTAGCTGCGGCGGAAACAGTTCCATGAACTGGTAAATCAAACCAATTAGCAGAGCTACATCTCGACTCTATTTGCACGAAATGCAATGCAAGGTTTCCTGCTAACTGGGTCGCTCCACTGAACACAATCGTGCCTTTTACAAGCTCCAATATCATAATTATGTTCGATCGATGCTGTGGATATGTGAACATTATAATTTTCACGACATTTTTAGCTTGAAAGCCTCTTTGTGTAAAATATCCCAGGCTATACAAACTAGGCCATTCATGGCTTCATGACTTTTTCATGAAGGTTCCATTTACATGTATATACGGGCACCTCTACATGTTTACGGTTGGTTACGCTCGGGCCTTATGTTTATAGGTAACAACATACATATTTACGTAGCTAAAAATCCGGCATATGTTCGTCTTCGCATTTTTAGAGGAGGTACCGGTACTATATTAGTACTGCTTTAATCTTTGGAAGCTTTTACCCGCAACAAAGAGAATAAGTAGTTGCTTTGTTGTCGACTGTCGTACAAATAATGTACTGTATTCGAATTTCTCGTTACAGTGTAGCTTGATGTCGGTTTTAATTAGTTAGCTTTTGATGTCGAGGTAAAATCAAACCTAACAATTATAGAAACTGAATTTGGCTGAGGTGCAACCTGATGAAGTTTTGATAAACAAAGATAACAAGGGTTCAAGAGATCACCCTGTGTGTGATGTGTCTACTGATCTATAGTAAAAAGGGTCTTAATTAAATCTAACACGGTTCTCAACGATAAAAGGTAAGTAAAAACTATGATGCGTATGTTACCTGAGTCCACGGCATCTCTCTCCAGTACACGGGACATGGCAGGTGGTTACAAGGCTGTCTTGTCTCCAGCTTCGGTGATGTGCACAGCGCTGGAGAGACGCTGTTCTTTATTAGTTCTCGTCTTGATGATGTGCTGCGAAAATAATATTCAAACAGATTGGTAAGGTTTTTTAATACCGCGAAAAGAGGTTGGTAAATGAATGCGGCTTGCATCAATTTATTAAACTGATGCAATACAGTATTTACTATATTGTTTAATTACGCTAGTAATTAAGTGAAGTCGAGATGGTTAAAGATCATGATAATGCTCCTAGGAGTTCTGGAATGCTGTGATCTTCAGGGAGGTGACCATAAGCTCTTAGAGTTAGATTATTTTGGGTGTGTGTAAGGAACAGATGTATATTACTTGTACGAGTATGCAATGTCCCCTACACACACTCAAAATAACCTTAGTCTAAGAGCTTATGGTCACCTCCCAAGACTTCATAAAAAATTGATACTGCACTGAAGGCTTCCTGAATTTCAATTTAATGGGTGAACATATACTTAGAAACTTCAATACATATAAGGACTCTGCTGTTTAGCACTAAGTATATGAGCCAGAATACCAAACACTACCTGTAAACAATGTTCATGACCTTTATCTCTCATTTCAAAGTAAAGTGTGTTTGCTATAACCGCTAATGTCTTCAGTCAATTTTACAGGTGAGTATTAATTCAGGAAACGAGAAAATACAAAGGAGTTTGTTCGCCCGTCTATCTGATTTAAATCGCAAATTGAAGATAATGACAAAGTTGTAGAAGAGCAAATAGATTCGTGATTTATGAATATTTAACGAAAGGACCTTTTTGGGGAATATTTGTTAAGAGTTATTAATTTAGGGTCGGGTCGGCAGCCACAATTAAATATTGAGTTGGGACGGATCGATGTATGAAAAACTTAAGCTTGTTTGTGCAAAAGGTCTATTCTATATGAAAAAATGAGAAAAGAAGCATAGTTATAATATTATACCCTATGTCCAACTTCTACGGTTGAATGAATTCAATATACTCTTTCATAGTTTGTTTGTGGATTAAATTTTATCTTTTGAGGTTTAGAAGCGTTGTTGACTGAGTCCCACTGAAATACCTTGTGGTACACATACCTACATAATGATTTAAGTTTTGAATGACGTGTTTGGACAATGGCAGAAGCCAATACATTGTTTTTGCTAAGATTAAATTCTTCAATCACTTCGTATTTAAATAAAAAATATCTGGTTTAAGTCAGAGTCATCTTCTGAATTAGTTCTGCAAGAACTTTTGTTCAAGAATGCCGACAATAATAGATATTCAGTCATGAACTTTTGTAGGTTATGTCTGGGTAACTTTTAATAATGTTTAATAGGTAATCGAATAAAAATCAATTTCGTGAAAGTAAAAAGGCAATATCGCATTAGTATTATTTCCTATGGACCAACCGCTTAACTGTGACCATTCTGAAGTAGCTTCGCGGGTATGGAATGGGGTGTATTTATTTATTTTTCAAAACTTTATACAACATAAAAGTACATAGGAGGACTTACTGTCGCCGCTGCTGTAGCGACCTGTCAGTCGATAGCTCGCTGATAAGTCAACATCTCCCTTGCTACCTTATGAACGATCTCAGTTAAGCGGTCGGCCTATAGTTACTTCAGCATGAAATGTAAAAAATATTCTTTATATATATTTATATAGTATATTTACTTAAAGTAGGTGACTTATATGAAAAGGTATCAAAGGTCGTCGTCAACAACCAAGCTATATTTTTTTTGGACTAGCGTACAGTCTTTTTGCCTGTCATAATTGAAAGTAATTTATTTATTTCTACTACACTACAGTTTACTTACCTTACTGCAAGGAACGTACCTACACTTAGACATACACTGTATTGTCATTTATTTACTCCATTTAATTATAATAAAAAATATAATATTGATCTTGTCATTTGGCAAAATAAGTATAAAATGGCAACACTAGGCTAATGAGCGATGACGAAAAAATCAAGTAACTTTCATTTATAATGTTTTTTTTCATCCTTGGTGGACCAGTTAATGCTATACTTTGAATAAACGTAGACAATTAATGGCATTATTTTCGTATATTAACTTTCTTTCATACGCTCAAATTTATGTCAGCTTAGATTTCGCCATTGTTCTTTTTGTCGTTGTTATTCATGTGTGATGATTTGTGTATTTTGAGTGGACCTGCTTCGACCTTCTATTCAATATATAGCTCGTAATACGACTTTCACTGAATTTTTGATAGGAGTGACACGTGGAACTTATGGAAATTAATCATTCCACCCCGCTAGACTTTATGACGTTGTGGCGTGTTGCACCGGGTGCACTGTATTAATCGGCTGCCTCGTTGAATTCCTGTTATTGCTCAGTCAATACGAAATGTAGACATTTGTTTGAACTTGCACGCAATTTGTTGATCAATCTAACTTGATGTATTGTGTATGTCTCTAGAATATTTAGAATTAGGTTTGTATTACGTTTTAATATCTTCACTTCAGTGGCACTGTTAACATCGTAAAATCAATTCTCTGTAAAATTATATCCTAAGACGTAATTACATATCATCTTCTTCATCAAACAACTGGAAGCCATCTACAGATAGATTCATACCTTCCCCCAGACACCATGAACCTGTGCCCGGTCCTTCTTCATTCTATGGATTCCCCTGACCGTCACCAAGTAGTTTGTCGTCCTCTTTGGGCCTACCCACAGGATTGAAAAGAGAAGGGTCATTTCCCTTCGCGTGACGGTTCACAGAGTAAAATATAAGAAGAAACGTGTTCACCGACTCCAAGTAAAATAGCATAGGAGCTGATGGCAATATGAGATACCTATGATGATAGTGTGCGTATTACAAGTACCTGTGCGTATTACAAGCTTCAAACATGACGGGCGCGCACTTGTGATAACAACGAACAAGGCCCGCGCTCCGTCGACCATCTGATGGATATACAGAAGAACTACATCAGGTTAGCTTTGCATGATGGATAAATTAAATCCCTTTCCATTTAGGAATACTCTTTGTGTCAGCAAGCCTTGAATAGTATTCCTTCACTGTCACGGGAGGGCGTTTAGAAATGTGTAAAGGACCTCTTCCGCAATGCAATTTAAAATGGCGATATCGCGCAAATATTTCCTTAATAAAAATTCAAGTGCGCATCGGTCGAATTGCAACACATTGCGTCCATGTGAACGTACTTGTAATCGCTTAATAAATCGCTTATCGGTGTTATACAAATCGAATCGAGTCGAGCTTTCAGGTAGGAATCTAAGGGTTAACATTTTACAATGTACAAGGGTTACCTCATATTTTTATTTAACAAGCGATAAACTCAGATCAAATAAAAAGTCAAGATGGAACATTACAAACAACAATGTGATGCTGGTTAAAACTACGCCTTGCGGTATACATTCACAATAACACGTACAACGAAACTACGCCTTAACTTGTCATTTGAGCTCTCAGATCAAATAAAAAGCTCGACTGACAAACAAGCTTAGGCGTAGTTTTGCAACGTTCCATCTTGACTTTTTATTTGATCTGAGGCGATAAATAGCTTGAGTACGATTCTGACATGATATAATTCGCGGTCAGCCTCTGAGGACCCCGGCGTCTTGCTTTTAGATCTAGATTATATCTAAAAGCTAGGTCTAGAGGCATAATCGTTGAGTTCCCAGAGGAAAACCAGTTTGAAAGGTTTCAAGATCGTTCCAATTACTGTGGAGTCGGTATACAAGCTTACTCGTAATAACGTTTAGCCTTCGCAACCTACAAATTACAAAAAGCGGCAGTAACTGTAAATTGTTTTTACTGTAAACGTCTCAGAAGAATAAAACACTCTTGTAGTGTAGCTGCTAAAAATGAAGCAAAATAAGTTACCTAAATTAAAAAACTGGAGTGGTTTGCCATTATCATCAAGTTACTGCTATATTTTATGTAGACACAGATATAATATCAATTTAATCATCCCTCGTGTAATCGTTAGCGAAATAACATACAATGTTACAGAAATTAATGGTTATCAGGCATATAAATCGGTAATGATATTAATACCTGTACAGCAGCACGCAGTGCACATTAACCACACGTGACAGGCTCAGCTTACCCGATGTTGTGTAAACAGATTTATACAGAATTTATAGCCGAGAGCGTAACACAAGCGTGACCTCTAAAGGGTGATCTGTTTGATTGAACTTGATTGAAGTTCCTCTGTGTGCTGATCGAGTAACCTGAGACACGTATATTGAGCTACATGTGAATAGCCTAATTCATTAACGAAGTAAACCCATTAATCGGTAAATGGGAAGGCAACTTAATAATAGCTACAGCAAACAAAAGCAATGTCTCGTAAATCTAAGTATTACACAAGGAACGATACCTTAAATTCACAATACAAATGCTACGCAAAGTAAAGGGTAAGTTATTGTCTACAATAAAGGAAACTTGTAGCAAAACTTGGAATCTAGAGAACTCGCTACAATTCAAATATTTGTCGAAGGGCTCAATTCAAAGCTGGGAGACGGTGTCTATTAATTATAATGGGTGATACAATACAGCGATTACATATTTGTTCAGTGCACTTTGGGTCGACAGTTCCACTATATCTTACTAATATTATAAATGTGAATGTTTGGATAGATTTATGTGTGGAAGTAAGGATATATTTTTGTAACTCAATCACGCCAGAACGGCTGGATGGATCTGAATAAAATTTGGCACAGAGATAGATTATAGTCTGGAATAGCACATAGGCTACTTATGATCCCGGTATAATGTGCCCTTAGAAACGATAAGAAAACACTTTTGCACGCGGGCGAAGCCACTGGCAGAAGCTAGTTTGAAATAAATCGTGATTTACGTCTGCGCAGCCATGAATTTGAAACACGTATTACTTAAATAGTGACAGTAATATAACGGTGAGTACTTGATATTTTACAAATGAAATATTCTCGGAAAGGATGTTGTAATGCAGTCATATATTTCGTAGTCGGTACTAGTGACACGGACACTAGCTTTACATAAACGAGTGAGCAGAACTGCAAATGAAATTCCTGAAATCGGGTTTTGTTTTTGATATAATATTATACGTAGCAATTGAGCTACGTTCAGTCTCTTTTAACGAATATATACAGTAGTTTTGACTGCTGAAACAATACCCTAGCTAGTCAGTTTAGTCGAAATCTAGAACAATGAAAGCGAAATGAGTGAAAGAACTCAATTGTGATAAAAGGGAGACTGAAATTTCCACATGAGAAGTCTTCTTAACCATCGCTCATGTGAGAACAAATGCGCGGGACGCGACAAGCGACTAATTGTGCCTAAGTTTTGTCATTAGCACAAGTTTTTATCGCTTAGTCTCCTTTCAAGAACACAATTTAATAACTAAAGAAATATTGCACGAAAAATATTGTAGTTTCTAAGACTTATTCGCTTCTTTAATACGAAATAATAGTAACGCCCTTATTTAGAATGATTCATAAATAACTCAAACTTTTAGATTAGACTATGAAAGTAAATCATCTTTTTGGCATCTACGACTGAGTAGTCTAATTTTGGATACGAAACTGTTTTGGATTATTACTCTAACTACAAACTACTAATGGAAATTGTAATACCGAACATTCTCAAGCTCGGAATGTAGCTCGGGATAGATTAATGAGGACTATTAATTAAGCCCAATTAGTTTTCAGACAAATAAAGCTAGTCAAACCACAGCGAGACCTACATATAGATCAGTATAGTACTACCAACACCCACTCGTAAAACATCAACATATAATCAGAATATATTGGTTAAACTTTTCATATAAAACCCTGTCTATCTATAAACAAATCAGTACTGAAGCTGTATCGGAGAGAAAATTTTCCGGGACGCGCTCGATATGGCCAGACAAAGGTAACTTTTGTTTCACTTAGCAGCACTGAGCGAGTCTGTCTCAAAGTTTATAAGATACATTAAGGTTCTCAACGATACGGCGAGGGATTTGCTCAACTTGTATGTTACAATATTTACGTATATCTACATCATACTTTTTGTTACAAGTGTGCTTCAGAGTTGTTTCTTTGTGAAGTAATTTGTATTGAAGGGGTTTGGTGAGAATGTTTTATTCAAATGTATGTACTGTGAGGTCTTGAGGGTCAATTCGTTGCATGATAAAGAAAGAAGAAGATAGAAACGATTTTAGTACTGTTAGATATTTCACAATACAAAAAAAACTAGCGAAAAAGATATACGTTAAGCTTACTTAAGATACAAAATAAAGGAAATAATAAAAAAGTCGCACGGACACGCACAGAGGACAACCAGAATCAGTCTTCATAAAAAATCAATGCGGCTGGCTTTTTCTTTGAGGAAAATGTAAAAAATAATGCTATTTCTTTTAATTTTTCTTTGTAGGATTTTATCCTTATCAGCTGCGATATATCTTAGTTAATAATACAAGGTGGTATTTTTGCATAAAACGACGGAGGCGAGAAATAATTGGTATACACAGAATAAAATATCTAGCCGTTCAGTCAATAACCTATTCTAAATAATCGAGATGAGTTTCACGAATTTTTTTACAAGATGAAAATTATCGGGCATGCTTTTGATAACCTTCATTAACAAGACCTGGTAGGTAAATGAGATTTTAAATAGATAATGCAAATGTTTGGTTTGACTGCTTGGAAGTCAAACCAAACATTTTCATTTCCTAATTTTTTGAACGATTTGAATAATTTGTTCGACATTGTTGGTAAATTGGTTTTCTTCGCAACAAGTTCGCGGTGAGTGCTAACGCGTGCCCGTGTTCCCGCCATAAGCGGCACAGAAGGACACCGTGAAGTTTTAGTGGGTTGGAGTCCCACATAACTGTGTTATCTCCCCGTGGTAGTGCAGTATGCATGAACATTTGTCTAAGGTAAAAAAAACCGGCCAAGTGCGAGTCGGACTCGCGCACGAAGGGTTCCGTACTAGGTAAATTGCGGTTTACGATATACGACGTATTAAAAAAAACTACTTACTAGATCTCGTTCAAACCAATTTTCGCTGGTAGTTTACATGGTAATGTACATCATATATTTTTTTAAGTTTTATCATTCTCTTATTTTAGAAGTTACAGGGGGGGGGACACACATTTTACCACTTTGGAAGAGTCTCTCGCGCAAACTATTCAGTTTAGAAAAAAATTATATTAGAAACCTCAATATCATTTTTGAAGACCTATCCATAGATACCCCACACGTATGGGTTTGATGAAAAAAAATATTTTTAGTTTTAGTTTCAAGTATGGGAGCCCCCAAAATTTATTGTTTTTTGTCTATTTTTGTGTGAAAATCTTAATGCGGTTCACAGAATACATCTACTTACCAAGTTTCAACAGCATAATTCTTATAGTTTCCGAATAAAGTGGCTGTGACATACGGACGGACAGACAGACAGACAGACAGACATGACGAATCTATAAGGGTTCCGTTTTTTGCCATTTGGCTACGGAACCCTAAAAAAGGATGACCCCGCGTTCGGCAGTCACACTTGCGATCGTGAGATCAACACGGTCTGCAGTCTGAATCCATTTCAATAATGCTACTGGTGAAGTCAGTTCAATTATTTTATTGTTGCCTAACGGACGATAAAAAAATGCAACGTATAGCAGTAATCATCCCAATTCTCAAAATTATTAGTTACAAAAGATAACGTCTGCCCTCTGGACGTAGGTAATCCCTTTACCCTCTCACTTAATCACGTGAAGAAACCACGAAGACTGGCAATTTGGAATTTTAGTGCATAAAGAGTGTACTTTGGTTTCTGAATCCTGAGATCAAGAATTATGTCTTGATTATCTTTGTGATAGTCTGTGGTAAACGCTATTATAAGCTGTAAACTTATTAAATTCAACCCTGTCTTGATAGTTTCTTAACCCTAGATAAGTTTAAGTTTATCAATCGCCAAAGCGTATTAATTTCATTCCAAGAAACCGCAGGAATACTAGAAATTCCCACAGTTGAATGTCCCAGCCGGTTGTTGGCCTTCGCAAAATATTAGAGAACTTAGATTCAGTCAGACGCAGTTTATCTGATTCGTCGACTGAGCTACTCTGAATGAAATCTAAGTGAATTACTCTTTCGCTTCAGAACGGTCACTCATGCCCCAAAATCTCGCTCCTAGATAAAATCGAGAGGTCCAACTTTCTCGTTTTGTTCAGCGGCGGCGTTTGATGCGAAAATTTTACCTATCCAGGAGATAAAATCCTCTTATTGTTTTAGAAGTTAATTGTCTTTTTAATTTCATTTCAGTTCAGGTTAGTTCATAGGAATAATGATTTCAGTAATCGAATTTAGAGTTCGAATTTATTTCATAATGGGTTTAATCATTTGATTAACAGCATATAGGCTTCTGAATAATTTTGTGGGTTAATTAGTTACCTATCTTTTTAATTAGCTGTAATTTGACCGGCACACAATGTATTCCGATTTAAGTAAGCAATTTTTGTAAGCCCTGCATAGCAGCATAAAGTGATGCAATATTTTTATAAATACCACTATGCATCATACCTATATGTCATGAATTTTAATTAGATTGATAAGTTACCTTACCATTGCCAAGCTGTCTTTTGTAAACGTGCGTGTTGTTGTTGATCCATCAGGACACCAGTTGCACACTCTGTCCGAAGAGTTGCAGTGTCCTTGCACGCATGTACCCTAAGAAAAAAGGAAAGGATACACTATAAGTACAATGATACACTAAAAGTATACTGTGCAAACACAGCATAAGCATAGCTAAGTCTTGAAATCAATATTTTACCTGCGCCAAAACAGCGTAATTTATTAGGAACAAGATAAGTATACTCATTTGTCATTCAAATATACTTTTATCAAGTTATATCAGTCAATAAGCGTATCAATCAACAACAAGATTACACATGTTAATAGTGGTCCTTCGAGCCGGAGCTCATAATAGGTACCTACCTATTTAGATAATATATTACTTAATATGGGGTCAAAATAAAAATTCAAGATGGCGCCGACCAAAATTTTTGAAATTTTCGTCATGGGTGTAATTTTGGTTTATGGTGTCGCTAGAAACTAATATGGGGTCAAAATGAAATTTCAATATGGCGCTAACCGAAATTGCTAAAATTTTCATCGTGGGTGTAATTTTCATGGTTTTTGGGGTCGCTAGATAAGAATATGTGGTCAAAATTAAATTCCAAAATGGCGCCGACTGAAATTTTTGAAACTTTCGTCATGGGTGTCATTTTTATGTTTTTTGCGGTCGCTAAATGCTATTTAAACAATTTTGTCATGGGTGTCATTTTCATGGTTTTAGGGGTGGCTAATTGTGAATATGGAGTCAAAATGAAACTATAAGAAGGCGCCGACTGAAAGAAATTTCGGTTCCATCTTGGAATTTAATTTTGACCACATATTCGCATTTAGCACTCCGAAAACCACGAAAACAACACCCGTGACGGATATTTCAAAAATGGTGGTCAGCGCCATCTTGGATTTTCATTTTGACCCCATATTTACGTTTTACTGTTTGTATCTTGGTAATTTCGCAAGATATCGTGTCATAATTACGTGTTCGGTAGATTGTTGATCGAAGCGTGTCTACTACTTGATTGAATTATAAAGTTTAAAAAGTATGAAATAAAATAAGTTGTCGGTAGGTTTTGTAAATTTTAAATTTTTGTTTGTTTCAAAAGTTTGTTTTGAATGTGAATTTTGATCAGCCATTGCTATCAATCTTTAAAACTTTATACGTAGGAACGATAAAAAAAATCTATTTTCGATGAATATTGAGTTAGGTATAAGAATTCAAACAAATTCCTATCTTAAGAGCGCGGCGAAGCATGAATTGTCCATACAAACGTACTACCAAAATCATTTGTAGGTTGAGCATATTTCCACCATATTATCCTGATATTCGGATTTAGGCAGTATTTATCTAGGTTCCTACGTCTTCTTTTTTTCAAAATACTTACCTAAAATGAAGTTTAGGCGAATTTAATTTCGTACGTTTTTACAGCGTAAATGACATGTTTTCCTATTAATTTTTCTGCATTAAAAAATACAATATCTATAAAATTTCCGTCGCAACAACATAGCTCATATTATCAAGTTAAAAACATCGTTTCATGCATAATTTTTGGTATTACGGAACACATCAAAAGAATCATACATTTTCAATAGTAGCTATTGCTATCGCGTCAAGCACGTCATGTCAATGTGTGTGTGATCGTGCTTCACACGGTTGAGTATCGCTCGTACGGCGGCGCGGCGTTTGATCGGGGCTCTTCGGGGTTGTTTATTGTTTGTTGTATTGTATTTTTTTTTGTGTTTTTTTGTCAGTGTTAGACGATTACTTTACTGTGCTGTTCGTGCGTATTTATTTATTTTCTAAGTACTTATTGTAATATTTCTGACACTATTGACATATGCTATGAACTTGGATTTAGATTTGCGTTGTGATTTGAACTTTGATATTGAGTAATATACTTTCTTACGAACTTTGTGTTGTTTACGGACTTTGTTATTATTTACGACTTGGTTTGGTTGCCGACATGGACTCCGAGCGTTGGGATGTTTCTCACAGTAAGTACCTATTTCCCAATGACATAATACAATTAGTTACTAGCTGTTCCCAGCGGTTTTACCCGCCGTTTAAAACGGCTTGACCGATTTATATGTTTTTTTTGTGTATACTTGAGGTCTGAGAATAGGTCGTAGGCGATCTAACATCATGCTACGACCCTTACGAGCGGCGGCGGGTGAAACCGCTGGGAACAGCTAGTATTAGTATAGTTTTATATTACCGGCAGGGATCTTGACCTTGAGTTGCGCAGTAGTCGATTTTAATAGATAGTACGCGCATAATTATGCGCCTACTAACCCTTCACTAACGCGCCTAACGCTCAAGATCCGTGCCACTTGTTTTTTGTACCTAGGTACTTATTACTTTCTTAGCTAGCTACTTATTGTTTACATATTTTTAAACTCAGTCTAAGAAAATAAAGATATTTTTCTTGATCTGAGTTACATTAATATTACCCGACTACCGAAGGAGGGTAATGTGTTTATTTCGTTTGTTTGTCATGAGACAAAGCGGGCGTCGGTAATTATTTCAAGGACACCGCTAAGACTTACCTATACTGCTCCTCTTTACTTACAGTGACGTTAGTCCGGCTCACCCAGCGTAGGGTGACCATACGATTGGATTTGCTTACACAAGCGCGGCTTTATGCACGATTTACCTAGTAGGTAGGATTTATATCTTAAATATATTTTACATTTGATTTGCGCTCTATCAATATGATACTAAATTTATACTCTATTTAAATTTTTCAGGTGACATTCAAATAACCAAAACAGCCAACCAAACACCACCAAGCTTTGAACGTGTCTTTGATCTTGAGTCAAATCAGACCATACACATTGAACCAATCAGTCAATCGTTTAGCAAGTATGTACCTACCCAATTTCTTTTACCTTTTTTATAAAATATAGAGATTTTATATAAATAATCAATTAATTAAATATTATGTGATGTGTTGATTGTTTGATTTAGGCAATACATTTATTATCGTATTTTATCTCTTATTGGAATTAGTTTCCAACAAGCACTAAAACTGCTGGGTCTCTCATTGTTGAAGATGCAAATGACGACGAAATCGAAGTTCCACAGTTAGTCGGGCGCAGAATGATTGATGTTAAATATTTATTTGAACAATTGTCAGAAATAGACCACAGTCCCTTTAATTGCTCTTTTCTGTCTTGCAAAAATATATTATAGCATCTATTATACCATACATTTAAAGGCAATGATGCTACAACATATGAAAACGAAAACGAACTCATATCACTAAAAGATGCTGAGCAACTTTTAGGGCTTCATATTGAACCAACTGTGTTATTTATTGACGAAAAACGTCCTTTCCTCGGAGCAAGCCCAGATGGTCTGATAGGTGATGACGCTATTATTGAACTAAAGTGTCCTGCGAGCGCAACAAACATTACACCGGTTGAAGCAATTGATAAAAAAAAAAAACTTTTTGCACTAAAGATATGGAGGACGAATTAAATAGAATAAAATTAAAAATAAATCATAACTATTTTTACCAGATACAAGGACAATTACCAATAACAAACCGCAAATACTGTATTTTTTTATAGTATGGATGCCTAAAGGACTGGCATATGAAAAAATTGAAAAAGACAACGAATTTTGGAAATCTGTAGTCTTAAAATTAGAAAAGTTTTATTTTAAATGTATATTGCCTGAATTAATAGATCCCCGTTTACCGAGAAATCTGCCTATCAGAGACAGAATATAAACTTGTATTTTACTTTAACTACGTAATGTACAATTACAACAATTATTACAATGTACAATTGTACATACCTGAAAACTAAAAAGCAGTGCGTAAAAATGTTTTCTGATTACCATTATTGTATTTTTTGTATTTCGTTCAGTCGATAATATTTATGGTCACCCTACACGACTTTATCACGTTACGATTTATATTTTTTAAATAGATGAATGATGATCTATAAAGTAAAACATAACAAAATAAATGTTTATTCAAAATCCTTGTTTTTATTTTTAATATTCTTAGCTCAGATCGCTGTTATTTGTCTGTACCTACTTATGCGTAAATAGGCATAAATTATTGGCATATTTGTCTTTTACTAATACTTTGCCTAAGTATAACTTGTATTATTTTACTTGCATTCATTATTCATTATAACAATACATATTTGAGGTTTCGTAAAAGTTACCTACATAAATAAGACAAAAGAACGCCGGCGCCGTTCGCGTCGGCCGGCTTGCCGGCTTTCGGTTTCGAGTCGTTATGAATGGTAGCCTATCTACTCGCACACACACGGCTGGGCACGGCGCACCGCGTGTGTGTGCAAAGCGAGATAGCAATACTCCGAACGAATTTTGCACTCACCTCGAATTGCATTTGCGAGCTTCGTTCGCCGCGCTCTTAAGGCCCGCTTGCGCCAAGAACTCAGATTAATTGCTAACACAAAGTTAAATTGACATTATGTCTTACTTTAGTATACAGGCAACGTGATAACCCAGGGTGGCGCCAGTTGGCCTAAATGAAGTTTTTTGTTTCGTCAACTAAATAATTATAAAAGAATATATTATTTCAAAGCAAAACACTAAAAAGAGCAAAACTAACTTTCGTTTCGGCAGTCAATGTCTTTGGTACCTCTAATTTTTTTGTCGTTTTGCGACACCGACTTCCAAAATTTAAGTTATTTTGCATTTGAAGTCGGTTTATTTTTTATGAAAAATATGCGTGGACAAACATACATAACTACAAACATACATAATAACATCTCTCTCTGTATAATCTGTAGTCGGTACTTTTCACTGATTATATTCAAAAATATTATGATTTCGGAAGTATCGTAACTTTTGAAATATCGCGAACTCATATAATATTATGATTTTGGAACGACGGATCGTTATGTGGTGTAATAGACCGATAGCGCTAGGCTATTTTGATGTCATAAGTTAAAAAAATTCTAAAGTTGCTTATTTCTTGCCTGTGGATACAGTCGTACCTATGTAGCTTATTTTTGCGTTTTGTGTCACATCTGTTACTTGCATTTTCAGTCATTCGATGATTTGTGGTTGATTATTTTTATTCAAATCAAAACTGGCAAAATTAAATTAAAGTTTAAAATAATTATGCTATCATATCTAGGATAACCTGCGGAGTGTGTAAACCCAATTTGTGTCATATTCGTCCAGTGCAAACTGACTTAGGGTCAGTGTGTAAAAATAGTGCAAAAAAATATTTCAATTTATGAAATTACTATTTCCTTTCTCAGATCACTTACATATCCCTATTAATAAAATTTGTGCCAAATTAGGCCACGCAATTTTAAGATTTTTAATTATTTTGTTTTTCCAAGCTACAAACGCTTCAAAAAAATATTACAATCATTAGAGTTAACATAATCAATATCATAAATGCATGAAAAATCGACATTGTAAATTTGTGTCATTTTCATGCACGATATGTACCTTTATATTAATAAAACACAAAAACAATGGTAGCGGTCGAAGCGGGCGCAGGAGGCCGGGCGAAGGAGGATTTATTCTTCGTTCGGCCCACTGATTTTCGGCCCAAATGCCAAAATCCTGGTTCGTCCCAAACAATATGCTTCCTATGTCCCAAAATATAATTTGAATTATTTTATGCCTGCTTCGTCCTATTTTATATTCCTTCTACGGCCCATATCTTTTTTGTATGTACCAAACTTACTTGTTTGTACAATCAGCTATTAAAAAGGGTTACGTATTTTGAAATATTTAACATCAATAAACTATTTTAAACCACCGCTCCTCTCTGTCTTCTCCGCGATGGAAAATGTACTCGTATTATTATAGTAACACTTTTTAGCCGAAGTGGTTTACGCCACCATGGTTTATCAAAACAACAGAAATTCATGAAATCCTCAATATTCCTATGGTCAATGAGGAGATAAATGCACATGGCGTCCAGTACAAATCCCGACTGCTAAATTATCCGAACATGCTCGCAGAACAACTTACAATACCAGAAAGCATCCGCCGATTAAAAAAGCGGCGGGATATTTTCGACCAGAACAGTGAGCCAGAAGAGTGACTTTAAAAAGATGGGGCAGACCCCACTGAGAGTAGAGCCTAACACGCCATCCGAACCATTTCATCTGCTCATAGTGAAAGACTGATCGCAAGATAAAACAAACAAACAAAAAAAATACTTTTTAGTGAAAACGGTGACAGACATAATTACGTTAGTAGAAATAGGAAACAATTAATTCAACCAGGTTTCAGACTGGCTAAAATAGCCTCTTCTTTCATGGGGTACTGTATAAAATGCTACAATAAAATTCCTCCCCTCATTCTATAACTGAATGAGACGAAATTTAAAACTTGTATAAAACGCACACTATGCAGGCAGGCATATTATAAGTTGGGCGCTTACATAGCAGATAAAAATACTTGGCTCAATCATAGCCCTGCTCCACAACCACTAGGGCGCAAAAACAAGTGATATGTAGAACATTATTGTTTTGAAGTATTGTTGTACCTGCTGAATTCTGTATGCATATATTTTTATTGTATAAACTCAATTTCGTTTAGTGATAACTGCACAGCATATGTGTGAGTACTATGTACAAACTGTAAATCTAAGATTTACTGTACTTATGTGTCGTTCGTTGACTTGTGTGTGCCCTGGCAGTTGAGATTGTGTCATGCTCTCTCAACTGTCTCTCTGATGGTGGCACATGTGTTGGATTATTCAATTCCCTTCATGATGGTTGAGCTGAGTGGTGCCAATTCATGCGTCATGTTCGTAAACGGGCGCCATCAGTTGGGATTGGCTTACTCGCCAACTCAACTTAGCTGCCTCGGCTAGTTTTTAATTACCTATTTTTTGTATTTTTTTATTGTTTGTTTCACTCGTGATGCTTTTACGTGCACGACTTTTTACATCGTTCTCACACATGTATTTTTTCAACAAGAATGATGTAACCAAATAATAAACTGATGGAAAAGAGAGTCCGTGGAGTTTCTTGCACATTCTTCTCCATAGAGACCTACTGACGCTTGCTAATGTGCAACTAGATTCATATTTTTCTTTGACTATTCTAAAGTACGATGTATTATAAGTAGAAAAAAAATATGTATTTTTTAATTTTACGCTTCAGTGTGCATGTGTGTGTGTTATTTTTATTGACTGTACCTTTAAAGTACTTGTAATATGGGACGAAACAGTACTTCAATGATGATGTGGGACGAACTAAGAATTTTTTGGAATGTGGGACAAAACTTCGGGCCGAACGAAGAATAAATCCGAAGGAGGCCAGGCGGCATACGCATGCACACACGTTCGTTCGGTACGATTTCTTCTTAGATGCGTAGCGTTCATAATATAAATAAACTAGCTTTTGCCCGCGGCTTCGCACGCGTAGACTAAATGCTTCTCCTTACCATTTTTTAACAGTATGTAGAGAAAAAGTAAAAATATGATAAAAATAATGTAATATGAAAGTTTTTCTTAGGACAGACTTATACTTACCTACTTTAAATCAATACGCTCTATCCTTGTCCTGTCCCTATCCCTTCATTATTTCTGTGTTTATCCATGACTAATAATAAGTAATCATAATCATAAGTAAGCAATTAAATTATAGTATTTCCTTGTAAACAACATTTTTAACCATTTTGGATGTCGGCGCCAATATCACCAGACTATTTGATGAGCTAACACGTGAACACGCTACATAGAACTGTCCAAGGGAAAAGCAATTCTCCCTCAAATCAACACCAGCATACTGCCAAACCCAAACAACAACAACAATACAACACAAACAAACAAACAAACATCCAAACTTTCATCCCCTATTGCACGCCCTTAGGGGTGGAATTTTCAAAAATCCTTTCTTAGTGCTCACCTACACTACAAAAGGAACCTACATGCCAAGTTTCATGATTGAAGCTTCAGCCGTTTGGACTGTGCGTTGATGGTCAGTGAGTGAGTCAGTCACTTTTTTCTTGTGTTATATGTTTATATATAATATAATAAGATAGATAACATAACTATTATATTGAGTATTGATTGATTCTTATCTCCGCTACGTAATGAACAAATTTGTAACCTATAGAGATAAAAATAATGACGTGGGAATTTTGTACAAATCATGCGTCTGCAATCTGTCTTACCTACGAATGTCAATGGTCCATGCTTAGAAGACGGTCAATGTGGTCAATTATTTTCTTGGATTGACGCTTCGATTCGCTTCCAATTTGAACCTGAAAGCGGTAGGTAGGTACCTACCTACCTACCGTTTTTTCGTTATACTTTGTTGTCGTCTCTATTTTCACCCAAGCAGAGCTCGGTCGCCCAGGTACTAAAGAATTAAGAAAAACATGATCCTCGAGAACGAACGATCGAACAAATAAAAACAGAAACGCGATGTATTTTTTTCATTAGCCAATGTTTGCTTAACCTGAAAAGGTGAACTAATTTTTGCCTGCATTTTGTTAACTAAGTAATTAATAAACTGTGTTTCTCTACGACGGAATGTTTTGGTTACAGAGTGTTCCAGCTGTTATGTTATGCAAGGTGGTACATATCGTTAATATGCGAAGCCAACTTTCCGGTAACCCTTGAGGTTAATTAGAAACATATTCTTGATACTATTTATAAACAGCAAGAAAATTCTAGGATAAATTCAATTAAAACTCATATATTGTATAAGAATAGCACATTTATTACGTGAAGTAGTGTACAATACAATATGGCACTTCGTTGCGCATTATTATAGATATTTTATTCCTTAATACTAAATGCTTATAAATATGAAAAACAACGTATAAAATACAGGTTACACTGACACGGAATCTACATTCGAAAGAACAACATGTATACACCTGTGATCCTTCGAGGGGGCTTTGCGTTCTACCCTCAAATAACAAAGATACGAGTAGTGTTGAGTCCCAACTCGCATATAATAGGGGTAAATCTCTCGTCTAGTTCTTTCAACCCCGAGTGGAATTTTCCAAGAGAAAAGTGCTCGAATCACCAATGCATGTGGCGGTTGAGATTTGGCTTTTCTTCTTCAAATCTTCTAGCCGTAGTCTCTGAAGTGGTTTTGTTCAAGCAGTGGGCAGGCGTTGCAGCAGTACTTCTATTGAGGGGAATAAGGTGTTGCCTCGCGAGCTGGTCATTGTCAAACAGTTCGCACACAGATTAGACTTTTCTAGGGAAAACTTCCCGAAAACCCTGGACACCAACGCATCTGGTGGTTGAGACGAGGACTTAAATCTCCTAGCCATAGCCTCTGAAGTGGTTTCGTTCGAGCAGTCGGCAGACATTGCAGCAGTACTTCCTGAAGGGAGGCACGAAGCAATGCCTGGCTAGCTAGGCACTGTCAAAGAGTTCGCAGTACTGCATGGTGTCGGCAGGTGGACCAGCAGGCCGGGAGCGGGAGCCACAAAGTCGCACGCGACAGTGACGGTGACGCTCGCGAGGTCGAGGGCCGCAGAGGAGTTCGTCTGATGCTGGACAAACGAGTGGTCGGCGAGAGATGCCGCGGCCGCAGGTTGTTGAACACTGTAAAGGGATAGTAAAATTTTAAAAGGCTGGTTCTACATCTAGGGGAAAGGGCTCTACTGCACTCCGTAGAGTCCTTCCCAGTAGAGGTTCTTCTTCTTAGTAGAGCTTTCCCTAAACCAAGCACACTGGGGACAAAGAAGTCAACAACTGCTGAACAACCTACACTACTATCTCTATGTTGGCATTTCATTACGTCTACATATGAAGACTCAAGGATTACAAAGTCGCCTGAAGTCTGTAGAATATTAGTCTCCATAGACTCTTATCTTCAGAAACTTCAGAATATTTTAGCGGTCGGCATTATGTCAATTTCACACAAAGACCCTATAAAGCTCCCATACAGTCCAAAATAAATATGGAACAGTATCACCCACCAAACCACCAAAGGTATCATTTTAACCTTTACCATACTCACAATAACATTCTCTAATCAACTCGCAAACCGCCAATTAGCTGCGGCGGAAACAGTTCCGTGAACAAGTAAATCAAACCAATTAGCAGAGCTACATCTCGACTCTATTTAAACGAAATGCATTGCAAGGTTTCCAGCTAACTGGGTCGCTCCACTGAACACTTTCGTGCCTTTTACAAGCTCCAATATCATAATTATGTTCGATCGATGCTGTGGATATGTGAACATTATCATTTTCACGACATTTTTAGCTTGAAAGCCTCTTTGTGTAAAATATCCCTCAGGCTATACAAACTAGGCCACTCATGGCTTCATGACTTTTTCATGAAGTTTCCATTTACATTTATATACGGGCACCTTCACATGTTTACGGTTGGTTACGCTCGAGCCTTATGTATATAGGTAACAACATACATATTTACGTAGGAAAAAATCCGGAATATGTTCGTCTTCGCATTTGTAGAGGATAGGTAGACGTACTATATTAGTACTGCTTTTAATCTTTGGAAGCTTTTAAACCCGCAACAGAGACAATAATTGATGGCCGCAGTGGTTTTGTAGTTGCTTTGTTGTCGACTGTCGTACAAATAATGTACTGTATGCGAATTTCTCGTTACAGTGTAGCTTGATGTCGGATTTAATTAGTTGGCTTTTGGTGCCGAGGTAAAATCAAACTTAACAATTATACGAGCTGAGATTCTGGCTGAGGTGCAATGTTCAAGAGAATTTTTGAATGTGTACCTTTTTTACCTGAGTCCACGGCATCTCTCTCCAGTACACGGGACATGGCAGGCGGTTGCAAGGCGGCCGTGTCTCCGGCTTCGGGGATGTGCACAGCGCTGGAGAGACGCTGTTCTTTATTAGTTCTCGTCTTGATGATATACTGCGATAATAATATTCAATGAGATTGGAAAGGTTTTTTACTACCGCAAAAAAAACTTGGTAAATGAATGCGGCTTGCATAAATTTATTAAGCTCTTTTCGAGGTATTTTGAATATCATATAAATGTACATTAGTTTCAGCCAGCGGCTTTGCCCGCGTGAAAGTCAAAAGTTATCCCGAGAAAACATAATCCGGGACTATAATCTATCTCTGTGCCAAGTTTCATCCAGATCCGTTCCGCCGTTCTGGCGTGATTGAGTAGCAAACATACACACATCCACCCAAACTTTCACATTTATAATATTAGTAAGATACATACATAAACTCACGCCTTTTTCCAAAAAAGTAGGCAGAAACTAGAGAACGCCACTTGCTACCATCCTTACATTCTTTACATCCTTTTTTACATTTGAGACTTAATTTGATTTAGAAAGGGCAATTTGGATACCAAGTAGTTTGATACCAAAAACACGACGACAGCACTACAAATTCTTAACGCAAAACTTTTGATCTTTTAGCTGTAGCCTTTCTAATATATCCTCTTCTTGAGGTTAGATGGCAGTTGCTCTCGTGTTTATTTATTGAGCAAGGTAGTAGTTACGGTGATGGTTAAATTATAAAAACACTGACCTGACGTTAAGAGGGACACAGAACAGCTGCCTCTCCTGCACGCCGTCGTCCCCGCAGGTGGCGCTGCACTCCTCCCATTCACCGCTTGCCCACGTAAACTCACAACTGTATGGAAACAACAATACAGTATTTACTATATTGTTTAATTACGCTGGTAATTAAGTGAAGTCAAGATGGTTAAGGATCATGAAGGCTTTTAGAAGTTCTGGAATGACAAGATACACTAATTTCTAACACAATTGGCACTGCAATCCGTTTCAGGCTTCCTAAATTTCAATTTATTAGGTGAACATATACTTAGAAACTTCAATAAATATAAGCATTATGCTGTTTAGCATTAAGTTTATGAGCCAGAATACCAAACACTATCTGTAAATAATGTTCATGACCTTTAATTTTTAAAGTAAGGTTTGTTTGCAATAACCGCTAATGTCTTCAGTCGATTTTACAGATGAGTAAAAGGAGGAAAAGAGAAAACCTTTTATTCAGGAAAGGAGAAAATACAAAGGAGTTTGTTCACCCGTCTACCTGATTTAAATCGCAAATTGAAGATAATGACAAAGTTGTAGAAGAGCAAATAGATTCGTGATTTATGAATATTTAACGAAGAGACCTTTTTGGGGAATATTTGTTAAGAGTTATTAATTTAGGGTCGGGTCGGCAGCCACAATTAAATATTGAGTTGGGACGGATCGATGAATTCGATGTATAAAAAACATCAGCTTGTTTGTGCAAAAGGTCTATTCTATATGAAAAAATGAGAAAAGAAGCGTAGTTATATATTATACCCTATGTCCAACTTCTACGGTTGAATGGGTTCAATAAACTCTTTCATAGTTTGTTTGTGGATTAAATTTTATCTTTTGACGTTTAGTGGCGATGTTGACTGAGTCCCACTGAAATACCTTGTGGTACGCATACCTACACAATGATTTAAGTTTTGAATGACGTTTTTGGACAATGGCAGAAGCCAATAGGTACATTGTTTTAGCCGAGATTAAATTCCTTCGTATTTAAATGAAAAATATCTGGTTTAACTCAGGGTCATCTTCCGAATTAGTTCTGCAAGAATTTTTGTTCCAGAATGCCGACAATAATAGATATTCAGTCATGAACTTTTGTAGGTTATGTCTGGGTAACTTTTAATAATGGTTACTAGGTATAATAATAATCAATTTCGTGAAAGTAAAAAGGCAATATCGCATTAGTATTATTTCCTATAGACCGACCGCTTATCTGTGACCATTCTGAAGTAGCTGCACGGGTATGGAATGGGGGGTATTTATTTATTTATCAAAACTTCATACAATGTAAAAGTACATAGGCGGACTTACTGTCGCCGTGGCTGTAGTGACCTGTCAGTCGATAGCTCGCTGATGGGTCAACATCTCCCTTGCCACCTTATGAACGATCTCAGTTAAGCGGTCTTTTTTGCCTAATTGAAAGTAATTAATTTATTTCTACTACACTACAGTATTCTTACCTTCCTGCAAGGAACACCTACACTTAGACATAAACTGTATTGTTTATTTATTTACTTCATTTAATTATAATAAAAAATACAATATTGATCTTTTCATTTGGCAGAATAAGTATAAAATGGGAACACTAAGCTAATGAGCGATGACGAAAAAATCAAGGAACTTTCATTTATAATGTTTTTTTTCATCCGTGGTGGACCAGTTAATGCTATACTTTGAAAAAATTATTTTCGTATAATAACTTTCTTTACGATACGCTCAAATTTATGTCAGCTTAGATTTTGCCATTGTTCTTTTTGTCGTTGTTTTTCATGTGTGACGATTTGTGTATTTTGAGTGGACCTGTTTCGACCTTCTATGTAATATATAGCTCGTAATACGACTTTCACTGAATTTTTGATAGGAGCGACACGTGGAACTTATGTAAATTAATCATTTCACCCACTAGACTTTATGACATTGTGGCGTGTTGCACCGGGTGCACTGTATTAATCGGCTGCCTCATTGTATTCCTGCTATTACTCAGTCAATACGAAATGTAGACATTTGTTTGAAACTTGCACGCAATTTGTAAACAAACTAACTTGATGTATTGTGTATGTCTCTAGAATATTTAGAAGTCGGTTTGTATTACTTCACTTTATTAGCACTGTTAACATTGTAAAATTTATTCTCTGTAAAATTATATCCTAAGACGTAATTTCATATTATCTTCTTCATCATTTAACTGGAAGCCACCTACATCTAGATTCAAACCTTCCCAAGAAACCATGAAGCTGTGCCCAGTCCTTCTTCATCTAATGGATTTCCCTGACCGTCAGCAAGTATTTTGCCTTCCTCTTTGGG
The DNA here is from genome assembly GCA_949775005.1 of Orthosia gothica. NCBI lineage: Eukaryota > Metazoa > Arthropoda > Insecta > Lepidoptera > Noctuidae > Orthosia > Orthosia gothica. The sequence continues at coordinate 11,329,139 of OX459041.1, forward strand.
CCTACCCACAAGATTGAAAAGGGAAGGGAAATGATAACGTGACGGTTAACACTTCACAGAGTAAAATGGAAGAAGAAACGTTTTCAACGACCTCAAGAAATTTGGATAGGAGCTGATGGTGATATGATGATTGTGTGCGTATTAAAGTACCTGTGCGTATTACAAGCTTCAAACATGACGGGCGCGCACTTGTGGTCGCGCAAGCATCGCGGGCGCACTACGCGCACTCCGCCGCCGCACGACGACGAACAAGGCCCACGCTCCGTCGACCATCTGATGGATATACAGGCGAACTACATCAGGCTAGCTTTATATGATGGACAAATTAATTCCCTTTCCGAGCAGGAATACTCTTTGCGTCAGCAAGCCGTGAATTATATTCCTTCACTGTCACGGGAGGGCGTTTACAAATGTGTAAAGGACCTTCTTGGTGGCGCAACGCAATTTAAAATGGTGATATTGCGCACATATTTTCATTAAAAAAAGTCAAGTGCGCATCGGTCGAATTGCAACACATTGCGTCCATGTGAACGTACTTGTAATCGCTTAATAAGTCGCTTATCGGTATAAAATCGAATCTCGTCGAGCTTTCAGGAAGGTCGCTAAGGGTTAACATTTTACAATGTATAAGGGTTACCTCATATTTTTATTTAACAAGCGATAAACTCAGATCAAATAAAAGTTCAAGAAGGAACGTTGCAAACAACAAGGTGACGCCGGTTAAAACTACACCTTGCCGTATACAGTCACAATAACATGCACACACATACAGCGAAACTACGCCTTAACTTGTGAGTCGAGCTCTCAGATCAAACAAAAAGCTCGACTCACAAGCTAAGGCGTAGTTTTGCAACGTTTCACTTTGACTTTTTATTTGAACTGAGGCGATTAATAGCTTGAGTACGATTCTGACATGATATATTTCGCGGTTAGCGTCTGGGGACACAGGGGTCTTGGTTTTAAACATATCTAAAAGCTAAGTCTAGAAGAATAACCGCCGAGCTCACAGAGAAAATCTGTTTGAAAGGTTTCAAGATCGTTCCAATTACTGTGGAGTCGGTATACAAACTTACTCGTAATAACGTTTAATTAGCCTTCGCAACCTACAAATTACAAAAAGCGGCGTAACCTGTAATTTTTTTACCGCAAGATGTATTGTGACTGATAGTATTATAGATGTTTCTCAGAAGAGGAGCTCGTGGCTAAATAATAACAGCCACACTGGTCGATCATCATGGTTAAGCAACGCTTGACGAGGTCGGTCTGTGGATGAGTGACCATTTCAAAATACCGAGTTTCCTCGGTGCCTCGGAAAGCACGTTAAGCCGTTGGCCCGGCTGTCATTTGAAGATCTTTGACAGTCGTTACGGGTAGTCAGAAGCTTGAGATCTGAAACCAGTCTTGCCAAGGGGTACTGGGTTGTGGAGGTAAGCTAGGCAGTCGCTCCATGTAAAACACTGGTTCTCAGCTGAATCCAGTTAGACGGGAAGCCGACCCCAACATTTTTGGGAAAAGGCTAGGCCGATTGATTGTTTCTCAGAAGAATAGAATACTCTCGTAGCTGCAAAAATGAAGCAAATAAGTTACCTGAATGAAAAGGCTGGACTGATTTTCCATTATCATCAAGTTACTGCTATACTTTATGTGGACACAGATATAATATCAATTTAATCACGCCACGTGTTATCGTTAGCGAAATAACATACAATGTTACAGAAATTAATGTTTATCAAGCTTATAAATTGGTAATGATATTAATACCTGTACAGCCGGCACGCAGTGCACATTAACCTCACTTGACAGGCTCAGCTTGCCCGGTGTTGCGTTAAACAGTTTAATTGATAATTTATAGCCGAGAAACAACACAAGCGTGACCTAAAGGGTGAACTGTTTGTTCGAACTTGATTGAAGTACCTCTGTGTGCTGATTGAAGAACCTGAGACACATATATTGAGCTACAAGTAAATAGCCTAATTCATAAACGAACGAAACCCATTTATCAGTAAATGGGAAGACAACTAAATAATGGCTACTACAAACAAAATCAATGTCTCGTATATCTAAGTATTACAACAGGAACGATACCCTAAATTCACAATACAAATGCTACGCAAAGTAAAGGGTAAGTTATTGTCTACAATAAAGGAAACTTGTAGCAAAACTTGGAATATAGAGAACTCGCTACAATTCAAATATTTGTCGAAGGGCTCAATTCAAAGCTGGGAGACGGTGTCTATTAATTATAATGGGTGATACAATACAGCGAATACATATTTGTTCAGTTCACTTTGATTCCACAGTTCCACTATATCTTACTAATATTAGAAATGTGAAAGTTTGGATGGATTTATGTGTGGAAGTGAGGATTTATGTTTGTAACTCAATGACACCAGAACGGCTGGATGGATCTGAAAAAAATTGGCACATAGATAGATTATAGTCTGGAATAGCACATAGGCTACTTTTAATCCCGGTATAATGTTCCCTTAGAAACGATAAGAAAACACTTTGCACGCGAGTGAAGCCGCTGGCAGAAGCTAGTTTGAAATAAATCGTGATTTACGTCTGCGCAGCCATGAATTTGAAACACTCATTACTTAAATAGTGACAGTGATATAACGGTGAGTACGTGATATCGTACAAATGAAATATTCTCGAAAAGGATGTTGTAATGCAGATGTCATATTTTTCGTAGTCGGTACTAGTGACACGGACACTCGTTTTGCATAAACGAGTGAGCAGAACTGCAAATGAAATTCCTGGAATCGGTTTTTATTTTTATATATATTATACGTAGCAATTAAGCTACGTTCAATAAAGATGCAGTCTCTTTTAACGAATAGATACAGTAGTTTTGACTGCTGAAACAATTCCCTAGCTAGACAGTTCAGTCGACATCTAGAACAATGAAAGCGAAACGAGTGAAAGAACTCAATTGTGATAAGAGGGAGACCGAAATTTCCACATGAGAAGTCTTCTTAACCATCGCTCATGTGAGAACAAATGCGCGGGACGCGACAAGCGACTAATTGTGCCTGAGTTTTGTCATTAGCACAAGTTTATATCGCTTAGTGTCCGTTAACATTTCAAGAACACACTTTTAATACGAAACTTATTCACTTCTTTAATACAAAAGATTAGCAACGCCTTTATTGAGAATGATTCATAAATAACTCAAACTTTTAGATTAGACTATGAAAGTAAATCATCTTTTTGGCATCTACGACTGAGTAGTCTAATTTTTAATACGAAACTGTTTTGGAATATAACCTTACTAACTACAAACTACTAATGAAAATTGTAATACCGAACATTCTCAAGCTTGGAATTTAGCCCGGGATAGATTGATGAGGACTATTGATTAAGCCCAATTAGTTTTCAGACAAATCAAACAGATTCAGATCAGACAAGAAAAGCAAAGAAGAGAAAGCAAAGGAAAGTAAAGCAAAGAAAGAAAGGAAAGCACGTTAAGCCGTTGGTCCCGGCTGTCATTTAAAGATCTTTGACAGTCGTTACGAGAAGTCAGAAGCTTGAGATGTCACCAATCAGCTTATTCCGGTAAGACTGGAAGCTGACCCCAATATAGTTGAGAAAAGGCTAGGCAGGCAGTTTTCAGACAAATAAAGCTAGTCAAACCACAGCGAGACCTACATATAGATAAGTATAGTAATAACAACACCCACGTAAAACATCAACATATAATCAGAATATATTGGTTAAACTTTTCATATAAAACCCTGTCTATCTATAAACTAATCAGTACTGAAGACGTATCGGAGAGAAAATTTGCGGGACGCGCTCGATATGGCCAGACAAAGGTAACTTTTGTTTCACTTAGCAGCACTGAGCGAGTCTGTCTCAAAGTTTATAAGATACATTAAGGTTCTCAACGATACGGCGAGGGATTTGCTCAACTTGTATGTTACAATATTTACGTATATCTACGTCATACTTTTTGTTACAAGTGTGCTTCAGAGCTGTTTCTTTGTGAAGTTATTTGTATAAAAGGGGTTTGGTGAGAATGTTTTATTCAAATGTATGTATTGTGAGGTCTTAAGGGTCATTTCGTTGCATGATAAAGAAAGAAGAAGATAGAAACGATTTTAGTACTGTTAGAGATTTCACAATTCTAAAAAACTAGCGAAAAAGATATACGTAAAGCTTAGTTAAGATAAAAAGTAAACGGAAATAATAAAAAAAGTCGCACGGATACGCACAAAGGAAAACCAGAATCAGTCTTCATAAAAAATCAATGCGGTTGGCTTTTTCTTTGAGGAAAATGTAAAAAATAATGCTATTTCCTATAATTTTTCTTTGTAGGCTTTTATCCTTATCAGCAGCACTATATCTTAGTTAATAATACAAGGTGGTATTTTTTGCATAAAACGACGGAGGCGAGAAATAATTGGTAGACACAGAATAAAATATCTAGCCGTTAAGTCAATAACCTCTTCTAAATAATCGAGATGAATTTCACGAATTTTGTTACAAGATGAAAATTATCGGGCAAACTTTTGATAACCTTCATTAACAAGACCTGGTAGGTAAATGAGATTTTAAAAAGGTACTGAAAATGTTTGGTTTGACTGGAAGTCTGGGAGTCTGGAAGCATTTCCTGATGTTTTGAACGATTTGAATAATTTGCTCAACATTGTTGGTAAATTGGTTTTCTATTGCAATATTCAACAATCTTAAGAGCTCAATTCTCAGACCAAAGTTTATTTAAACTACACTGAGGTGCAACAAGGGACGAAACAAGCTGTATCTTAGCCCTTTATAGATACTCGTTCTAACAATCCTCAATGGCAGGCAGAAATAGAAGCAAAAGGAAAAATTCAACATAATATTTATTTACCTATACTCCAAGGGTCTCGTTCGACTGGCATGCTGTAGTTGACGAAGACTTAAACCGTCACCACTTTTTCGGATACCACTGTATGTTCCGGGCCTACGGAACATAATAATGACATTAACGTTTGAAATGGTTCGGTTATATCGAAAGACGAAAAAATTATTTCTGGTTTTGTTTCAAATGTTCTTCTCTTTAGAAAAAAATGACTATCAACGCACAATGCCTTTGCTATATAAGACCATTTGTTCGAAGACTAATCTCCTAGTTTGATGTCATTTTAGGGTAGGCATAAATTGCAAAATAATATTTTTTTTTTTTCTTTTTGTTTTGTCGGTATAAAGTTTTATGTTCCATCGTGTTACTAACAAAATATAGATTTTTAAGCTTTCCGAAATTAAATTATACAATTTATTACCAGGGGAAAATAAACAGGAGAGGAAAAAAAACTGCATGAGTTTTAGAAAGTACTAGTAGTCTATATAATGACTGTCGATGTATTCAATTTAAAATTGATTGAAATTTTTAGGTATTATAATATTCTAAGATATTTAGCGACGTGTTTAACACAATTGAAAGTAGAACACGTGGATTTTCCACACGGCTGAGCCTATGCATAACTCTGAAAGCTGGTAGCAGCAGGTTATAGTGATAAAATGGCAACGGTATAGTTTCATAACACGTTATATAACATTAAACACATTACGGTAAAGAGTGACACGTGTTATACCTAATGGACTCTTTGTTAATTACTTAATAACTTATTATGAAAACTAAAAGTGAACTCAAAACAATTCTAGTGTTGCTATATTTCGCGTGTGCTATATTTTTGTTATGCTTATCCAAAAAAAAAGATACTTAGACGTTTTTGTTTAATGTGTAAAGTCAGTTTCGTATTATTTCAAATTAAAACAATACCAAAGCGAAGCTGAAATCGAACCACAACTCCGTCTGAAATTATGAGGGCGCCATTTTACAGCAGAAGATTGGGCTGTTTTAACTTTTGTAAAAGAAAGCTTTAAACTGCCGTCATTTACGTGAATTGTTTATAGAACTTTCGAGAATAAAAGGCAATGAAGAAAAAATCGATATTAAGTGTGTAGCGTGAGTCCCAATTAACTTCAGCGGCAGAGTTAAAAGCATTGTTGAAATATTAACCGGGCGCGGATCCAACCCTTATCATCCAATGTTTCGCTTCGTTACACTTTTCATAGTTTATTCCCTTTTATGCTCTACAACGTGTTGTGTTACACACAATCACTGAATTAGCTAGTTTCTCATCCACTCAAAATAAATATGTTGCAGCCATCTGGTTAAATTAGCCACCTAATTGAATACCTAGGCCGATAGTTAATTGAACTAGAATCATTCAAAGTTTAACAACTTGGCGTATTGAAAGTCAGCCCTTTGAAGATGACTGATCAAGACTCAGCCAGGTGATTTAAATTTAGTTCAGTGTTTTCCACTGTAGCGCTATAAGTCACCAAAACAAATATGGCGTCAACAGCGTTAACCGTGAAAATTATTTTTCGTTCTTGTGCGCAATTTTAAGTGAAATTAGAGTGGGAAAATAAGATGAAAACCTGGAGGTGCCAAATAATGATGATGATGATGCTATCCAGACGGTTTCGGCCACAGCGACTGCATTCATTGGCTACTCAATGTGGTTGAGAGCTCAGATTTGCTGCTCTGTTATGTGCTCTCATGTGACTTGCATATCCACCCTTGGCCGAAAAATTCCGAGCACAAAGCGGACACGTCAGAACACCGTTGACTTCGTGATAAATAGTAGCTGTTGTTTGTCTAGCTTTGAGGTCGTCGCGTTTCTGGTCCAATTCCGACCTCCTTCTATCCTCGAATGCCTGTGAAGAAGACGAAGCTTAAGCTTCGTGATAACCAGCCTATGGTCTGTCCAGCAATTTGCACCTCGCATCACACGGGTTACCCTAACTTGGGGTACATCTCTTTGGCGAACAATTGCGTAGTCAATTAGATGCCAATGTTTGGAACGAGGGTGCATCCACGTGGCCTTGTATTTCGTCAGAAGTCTGAATAGTGTATTAGTGATAGTCAATCTGAACTGGGCACAGAAGCTGAGCAGTGTTTGCCCGTTACTATTCATATTGCCGATGCCGTGTCTACCAAGTACACAAGGCCACGCCTCGAAGTAATGCCCACCTCTTGCATTAAAATCACCGAGTATTAATATTTGCTCCTTAGGTGAGATCTTAGCAAGGGCTTCAACCCACTCCTCATAAAATCTGTCCTTAACTCCATCCGGATTAGTCATCGTGGGTGCGTATACACTTATTACGTTCGATGATTATCATTATCTAGATGAAGGCGCAATGATAACATACTATCCGAAGTGTACGTCGGATATTCACTCAGTTTTTTTGGCTATTGACGTCTTAATAGCAAAACCCACCCCCGAACGTCTGGGTTCAGACGCAGCAGTCCCCTTCCAATAGAAAGTGTATTCACCGCCACATTCCTCTAGTTCCCCTTTATCAGCTAGATGCGTTTCGCTAAGTGCAGCTATGTCTACATTGTATCGAGCTAGCTCACGTGCCACAACAGCTGTCTTACGCTCTGGGCATAGATTACCATCCCGATCCAGAAGAGTGCGTACATTCCACGCACCAAACGTCATGCTAGATGATTTAATAAATTTTCTGTATCGTCGACCACGAGGAAAGGGTTGCACAGGCAGCCGTGGTTGCTACCACCCAGGTACAGCGGGTGAACAATTTTTAGGACACCTTTTCAAGTCCCCTCCCCGGCAGAGCGGGGGAAGCAGTGCCTCCCTGAAGCTGCTTCGTCACTCAATGTGCTGCCCAATCCGCGCCGTCACCCAAATGCGACGCGAAAACGACCACTCTCCTTGAGCCGCCTATGTGCAGACATCAGACAAAGCCCAACTTGCAATACAACTAGACCTCTCTACCTCTGTCCATCGCCATAGGACTGTCACACTCGTAAGCCATTGTTCAGAAGCAGTCATGTACGCAGGATATATTTAAGTGCATAGGTGTGCGCGCAAACAGAGATGCACTCTCTCGTCCGTATCCTCCTTGATCTAGTGGAACGGAAAACCGCTACGACTGGAGAAGGACTGGATGCAGTGTGTGGCCGAGCGATAACTAAATGTCCCCTATCGCCCTTAAGGCCTTACACTATACCTAGCTGCCTCGCCACCGAAAGTGGATTGCCATTGCTGCCGAGAGAGACCCTGTGCACTATGCAGGGAGCAACTGCAAGGCAGACATTTAATTGGATGTCGGCGTTTAATGAACAGCCTAGGGGTCCAATTAGCTGGCTAATTTAACCAGATGGCTGCATGAGACTCATACATAAAGTTAACCTTTTAACTTTTCCCCTGGGGGTAGTCAGAACGACACCTGATATGATCCTTACAGTTTTTGCTTCGTTTACGTTCCTACATACAACATTTGATACACGCACGCCAGTTATGAGTAGTGCGCACACGGCATTTCTGAAGATCAGATATGATTCGTGTATGTCCTTGTAAGGCGTCCCCTTCTGGTGTTTACGCTCACGTCTACCTTTCGTTAGTCCATTCAAAATCTCTGGAAATAATGGCTATGAATGGAGATAATGGGTGGCGGGCCGTGCAAAGGGACCTTAAATATAAAAAAATTACCGACGTAAACGCTGTGGAAAACTCCGGGTGAAGTAAAATAAAATTTAAGCGGTGGAATCTGAGAAGATAAATAAATAGAGAAATAAAAATGAAAATAGAAATGGTTCATAATTTAGGAAAGTTCTAGTAGATTTTTGAGTAATGCCTAGATACTGACGGTTTGGCTCTCCAGGTCTTTATCCTCCCCCCCGGTGGGTTCCCGCTTTGTCGATGCGGGGGGGCTCAGTAACCGTGGCTTGGTCACCCACGGTGAAGCGAAGAGGAACCCGAGGAGGGGCCGCTCGTCAGGGCTTTTGCCGATAAGCCGACGACGTAGCGGCCACCATGTAGGTTGCGGTGCTGCCTAGGCGACATCGCAACTGAGGCGGGCCGCGATGTCGTATGGGGTCTCCCATACCCATACGATATTGCGGCTGAGGGTTGGGTGCCGCGGCAGGAGAGGAGTGCCGGTATTGCGGTGCGCCGCTCTCCCTACCTTCCGCGGCCTAGACGGGGTCGCCACCGTCTGATGGCGGACGCGGTGGGGCCGCAGGGGAAGAGGAGTGCCGGTATAGCGTTGGCCGCTCTCCCTATCCCCTGCGGCCGAAAAATGGTAGGTGGCGGGGCCATTGACAGCCGCGGCGGGTTCGCGGTGAGTGCTAACGCGTACCCGTGTTCACGCCATAAGCGGCACAGGAGGACACCGTGGAGTTTTAGTGGGTTAGAGTCCCACATATATCTCCCCGTGGTAGCGCAGTATGCATGAGCATTTCTCCACACTAAAAAAAAAAAAAAAAAAAAATGTCTTTACCCTCAATGAAGCCTACGAAATTGGATATTATCATTATATCAGCCCATAATGTGCCACAGCGGGGTGAAACCCTTCCTCCTCTCTTTCCAATTCTCATGGCTGGTTACCTAATTCTTCTTCTTTTTGAAATTATGGCTGACCATAGTTTGGGCCTATTAGGTGGACAAGTTTATAGCGTCATCGGTGGCATTCATTGGCTGTTTGCCGTTCTAGCCCAATCCGTCAATAAGCAGTTTAGTTATTCTTGCTCTCTTGGCCTGAGTATTTTACGGCGTCGAAAATAGTATACGACATAAAACAAGTTCTAATATAAAGTGGAGTAAAGTTACTCAGTGCTCTCTTTCTAGTATATATTATAATTTAAATTAGCTGTTTCACTAGACAGTTGACTTTTTCAGAACGGAGAACGTATTCAACCTGTCTAATATAGTCGGATATAAATCCTGTCATAATCCGCTACAGCTAAGTTTATTCGTAGTCAGCCAGAAGCGACCGATTTCAAAGTGAAGTAGCTCGTTAATAATAGCTTGGAATCCATTGGAAAGTAAGCGAAAAATTGGAAGATAGCTTCGAAGTTTTTGTGCGATTGCATTTTTACATGCGATTGCAATTTATTAATGTTTATTCTAATTAGTCAGAATAATAATCAAGCCAATATAGATAAGCTGTCACTGTATGCAAAATACTATTCGATACGGTCCAACAAAAGGCAGATGGTAGGTGGTGGTAGACAGATTGATCCTTATTGGCCATGTTTTCAGGTTCTTATCCAATGTTCCTATAGGTATGTTGTGGTATTTATTCAAGATCTACTTATGTTTCATAACACTCCACAAACCATCTTCATATCTTTTGATATTGTATCAATTTCAGTAACTCTTTTATAAGTATTCTTTTATATTCTTATTACCTGTAAAGCATATTTTTAGTTATTTCTGGTTGATTTATATTCTTAAACTTAATTTCTATTGCTTATTTGCAAAATTATGGATTTTTTTATACTCTGACATTTTCATCTGACATGACATCTGTCTGACTATTTTATTTTCTTAAAGCCATAGACTTACCATAGGTATCATGGAATACCTAGACTTTTCCTTAAGCTAATTGTACATTATTGTAAGGTTTGAGCATACTGACCCGCCTTTGTAAAGCCGTTTTTATTCGTTCTAGTCTTATTGAGATTTGAATTTGAAATTTAGAAGAAATGGAGAAGAAATGAAAAACGGGCTTCAGTTTTTTTCCAGTCTGGAGTCTTGGTTTGGCCTGAACGCCAAGAGTCTGTTATACCAATGCAATGTCTTTTTCTATTCTGAAAACTCTCAAAACCTGTGAAACTTTTATGTAAATCTATTATTTTCTGAAGTACTCTAAAATATATACTGTGAGTGTTATACCGTGTATGATTTACCTACGTATCTGGCTAGTAGCCGTTTCACTGCTGACCTTCCTGCCTGACCTGCTGCCTGGATACCTGCCCACGTCGCGCGAAACCGGCCCTTTAATTTTATATTTCTATATCCTTTTTATTAATTTTAGTTTATATTTATTTATTTTTATCAACGTGGCTTACGTATAGCTCCACTGGCGCTATACGTATCGTTACAATGTAGCTCTACTTGCATACCTACAGGTTGAATTAATGTTTGTCATTAAACATGTGCGATATTTCCCTCAACTCGACACTAAATTTTACGTTCCACTTGAATAATCTCTCGAATTATTATATAAGTAGTGTGATTTCGATAGATATTGTTGAATTTTATTTAAATTTATGGTTCATTGTTGTAGTAAAATGCAGTGTCATAAAAGCAAACACATTTCTTCTTCTTAACATGTTGATAGCAATCTTATCAGCGTCGGCACAGAATGCCTTCAGTAGCGTTCAGTAGTGCCTTCTTTCAGCATAAAAAAATTACTAATTGATTGGTTTTTGTAAAGAAAACACCATTGATCATTCACGAATAAAAAACAAAAAATTAATCAATCGCTTATCTTTTCACTGTGCTACCACAATCAAAGTTTTCCAAACTCAAAGAAAATTCGAACACACCATTATCATTGAGTCAGTCTGCAGCCTCGAATGTGAGGATATAAAGACATCTGTGTCGGTACTCGTCCAGCGGAGCAGCGTGCCCCCCGCAACCGCCTCACCCTCCCAGCGAGAACCTTCCTATAAGGTGAGTATAGACATTACTTCTAAACATAGACACACTTGTAGCATCTTTTGTAACAAAACATCGAGTCGCTTTAAGGCCGCATTCCACATTTTGGGTCACGATCAAGGGATTGATTTTATTCTATTGACATAATAATTATATTTTGTGAATCGGTAGCTCTCAATGCAACTTAATTGCAGAGGGAAACGTGACCTTAACCTGGGTACAAATTAATGGAACGTAACTTGAAATGTAACAAAAATCAGAATTTATGAAATGTAACATAAGATAAAATTTGTCCCAAAGCTTTTCCACATTTCATATAACGTTTCACCAATTTGTACCCAGCATCATTGTGTTGCCCTTTCACGGACCAAACAATGATCACGACGCTAGACACTTTGTTACAACTTGATTTTGAAACGAGCGAACTTGTGTAACATTTTATCGTGCAAAAACACGAGATTTCAACGAGATTTCAAAGAGTCAATGCAAAATAAAAAGCAAAGTTACGGGTAAATTCACAGTGAAAGCATTACTAGCAAGTAACATTTCAAACGCTACAATTCTATGAAAAGGGTTTAAATTGATCTTTACTTGCATTGTACTAATCGTAAGTACGTTAAAGGTGGGTTAGAACCAGAGTTAGGAATCACCTTTTTTTTACTTATCTTTGTCGTACCTTAATATCAATGACATGACTATCCACTTCAATGCTCTGTAGATTCTGAGGCACATTAGGGTCATATTTCAAGTACTTGTCCTGTTTAGAATCGATGTCGTAACGTTTGGGGTGCTTAATCAGGTCTAACATCTGTATGTCTCGCTACTTCTCGCGCATGGATATGCTGAGCGGGATTGAGGTAGCGATTTAGACGGAGACCTGGTGAGCGTCGTGAGGGATCATTGTCATGCGGGTCCAACCTAGAAGTAAAATATAATTTACAATCCAGTTTTAATAATAGTCCTCATGACCGATTTAAGCCATGGCGTCCAATCTCAACGGACGCTAGCCATCGGCGCGGAGAATACTCGAATTATAACCGACACAACCGGAGAGAGGTTAGGTGCCAAGTTAGGACCAAATGCTTAAGACACAGACTACAGTCGTCAACGACGTGAAGGAAACAAAACGCGCTCTCGTTTCACACCCGCGCGACTCAAAATTCAGTAGTTTCTTGTATTTCCCTTATTATTCTATGACTTTAAAACAAGGTCTCTCAGTGGGTTCCCGCATTGTTGAGGCGGAAGAGCTCAGTTGCCGTGGCTTGAGCACCCTCGGTGAAGCGAAGAGGAACCCGAACAGGGGCTGCTCGTCAGGGCTTTTGCCGATTAAGCCGGCGACGTAGCGGCCAACAAGTAGTTTGCGGTGCCGCTTGGGCGACATCGCAAGTGAGAGGGGCCGGCATTACGGTGCGCCGCTCTTCCTATCTTCCGCGGCCTGGACGGGGTCGCCACCGTCTGATGGTCGACGCGGTATGGCTGCTGGGGAGCTCCCTATCCTATGAAAAGTGAGAGCCACTGACCTGACTCGTGACAGCGGGACCAAGGGTGCTATATGCGGGGTCATCTGGCGCCCTTGTGCTGTTTTGTTCCCTCGGCGTGCAATGTGTTCTGGTGTGACGGACAGCCGCGGCGGGTTCGCGGTGAGTGCTTACGCGTACCTGTGTTCCCGCCATAAGCGGCACAGAAGGACACCGTGAAGTTTTTGTGGGTTGGAGTCCCACATAACTACGTTATCTCCCCGTAGTAGTGCAGTATTCATGAACATTTGTCTAAGATAAAAAAAGGATGACCCCGCGCTCGGCAGTCACACTTGCGATCGTGAGATCAACACGGTCTGCAGTCTGAATCCATTTTAATAATGCTACTGATGGAGTCAGTTCAATTATTTTATTGTTGCCTAACGGACGGTAAAAAAACATACAACGTATAGCAGTAATCATCCCAATTCTCAAAAGGATTAGTTACAAAAGAGACGTCTGCCCTCTGGACGTAGGTAATCCCTTTGCCCGCTCACCTAATCAGGTGAAGAAACCACGAAGACTGATAATTTGGAATTTTAGTGCATAAAGAGTGTACTTTGGTTTCTAAATCCTGAGATCAAAAATTATTCCTACTCTAGACCTTTGTGATAGTCTGTGGTAAACGCTATTATAAGTTGTAAACTTATTAAATTCAACCCTGTCTTGATAGTTTCTTAACCCTAGATAAGTTAAAATTTATTAATCGCCAAATTTATTAATATTAATTTCATTCCAAAAAACCGCAGGAATACTAGAAATTCCCACAGTTGAATGTCCCAGCCGGTTGTTGACCTTCGCAAAATATTAGAGAACTTAGATTCAGTCAGACGTAGTTTATCTGATTCGTCGACTGAGCTACTCTGAATGAAATCTAAGTGAATTACTCTTTCGCTTCAGAACGATCACTCATGCCCCAAAATCTCGCTCTTAGATAAAATCGAGAGGTCAAACTTTCTCATTTTGTTCAGCGGCGGCGTTTGATACGAAAGTTTTAACTATCCAGGAGATAAAATCCTCTAATTGTTTTAGAAGTTAATTGTCTTTTTAATGTAATTTCAGTTCAGGTTAGTTCATAGGAATAATGATTTCAGTAATCGAATTTAGAGTTTGAATTTATTTCATAATGGGTTTAATCGTTTGAGTAACAGCATATAGGCTTCTGAATAATTTTGTCGATTGATTAGTTACCTATCTTTTTAATTAGCTGTAAGTTGACCGGCATACAATGTATTCCTATTTAAGTAAGCAATATTTGTAAGCCCTGCATAGCAGCATAAAGTGATGCAATATTTTTATAAATACCACAATGCACCATACCTATATGTCATAAATATCTACATGTCATAAATACCTACATTTGAATAAGGTTGTTAAGTATCTTACTATTGCCAAGCTGTCGTGTGTAAACGTGTGTGTTGTTGTTGCAGTATCCATCAGGACACCAGTTGCACACTCTGTCCGAAGAGTTGCAGTGTCCTTGCACACATGTACCCTAAGAAAAAAGGAAAGGATATACTGTGCAAGCACAGCATAAGCAAAGCTAAGTCTTGTAATCAATATTTTACCTGCGCCAAAACAGCGTATTTTTGTAGGAACAAGATAAGTATACTCATTTGTCATTCAAACATACTTTTATCAAGTTATATCAGTCAATAAGCGTATCAATCAACAATAAGGTTACACATGTTAATAATGGTCCTTCGAGCCGGAGCTCATAATAGGTACCTACCTATTTAGATAATACATTACTTAATATGGGGTCAAAATGAAAATACAAAATGGCGCCGAATAAAATTTTTGAAATTTTCGTCATGAATTCCATTTTCATGGTTATTATGGTCGCTTAATACTAATAAAGAGTCAAAATGAAAATACAAGATGGCGCCGACCGAAATTTCTGAAATTTTCGTCATAGGTGTAATTTTGGTTTATGGGTTCGCTAGAAACGAATATGGGGTCAAAATGAAATTTCAATATGGCGCTGACCGAAATTTCTATAATTTTCATCGTGGGTGTAATTTTAATGGTTTTTGGTGTCGCTAGATAAGAATATGTGGTCAAAATTAAATTCCAAAATGGCGCCGACTGAAATTTTTGAAACTTTCGTCATGGGTGTCATTTACATGTTTTTTGCGGTCGCTAAAACAATTAAAACAAATAAATCATGGGTGTCATTTTAATGGTTTTCGGGGTGGTTAATTGTGAGTATGGAGTCAAAATGAAACTATAAGAAGGCGCCGACTGAAAGAAATTTCGGTTCCATCTTGGAATTTAATTTTGACCACATATTCGCATTTAGCACTCCGAAAACCACGAAAACCACACCCATGACGGATATTTCAAAAATGGTGGTCAGCGCCATCTTGGATTTTCATTTTGTCCCCACATTTACGTTTTACTGTTTGAATCGGGGTATTTTCGCAAGATATAGTGTCATAATTACGTGTTCGGTAGATTGTTGATCGAAGCGTGTCTACTACTTGATTAAATTATAAAGTTTAAAAAGTATGAAATAAAAAAAGTTGTCGGAGGTTTTGTAAATTTTAAATTTTTACTTGTTTCAAAAGTTTAGTATCGAGCGGCTTGAATGTGAATTTTGATCAGCCATTGCTATCAATCTTTAAAACTTTATACGTCGTTAGGAACGATAAAAACAAACTATTTTTGATGAATATTGAGTTAGGTATAAGAATTCAAACAAATTCCTATCCTAAGGCCCGCTGGCGCCAAGAACTTACATTAATTGCTAACACAAAGTTAAATTGACATTTTGTCTTACTTTAGTATCCAGGCAACGTGATAACCCAGGGTGGCGCCAGTTGGCCTAAATGAAGTATTTTGTTTCGTCAACTAAAGAATTATAAAAGAATATATTATTTCAAAGCAAAACACTCAAAAGAGCAAAACTAACTTTCGTTTCGGCAGTCAATGTCTTTGGTACTTCTAAATTGTTTTTGTCGTTTTGCGACACCGACTTCCAAAATTTCAGTTATTTTGCACTTTTAAGTGTTTTACTTTTGAAGTCGGTTTATTTTTATGAAAAAGATTTTAAGGTACCTAAAGGATTGACAAAAAATCCATACTAACTCAATTTACACATTCGGGTTCTTTCTCGTTATGGAGTTCGGTTTTTCCATATTTAAACTTACAGTACAAGTTATGAGACACTTAATACAATAAGACAATAATGTTTATATGCGTGGACAAACATACATAACTACAAACATACATAATAACATCTCTCTCTGTAAAATCTGTAGTCGGTACTTTTCACTGATTAAATTCAAAAATATTATGATTTCGGAAGTATCGTAACTTTTGAAATATCGCGAACTCAGATAATATCATGATTTTGGAACGACGGATTGTTATGTGGTGTAATAACAGAGTTCACTGGAGTGATCCCTCAAAATGGTGGACCGCGTACAAAAGGTTATCCGGGATCGATTCCGTTGAATGTCGACTCGTTCCACATTATTTCTATATGATTGCGAGCGTACGGCACTAACTAAATGAATTGTGGGTATTCTCTCGTAGGTAAGCTCTTTACGCGATATATTAGTATTTTTTTTAAATCTTGTGGTCTGTTTTATCCAATCATAATATTCTAATATTTTCTGCGAAGCAGTGTCAATTGTGTCCTCTACTTCATCTTTCATAATTTCTAGGAAATTGGCCGATTCTTAGTCGTATTTTACACAGGATCGATCCAATTCGTAATTGTGTTAAAATTTAACCGAACAATCTTCTCCTAGGATTTTACTCAGAAATCCTTTAACGAATTTAAACAAACAGTTTGCTTGTGCTAGTATTGGAATAAGAGTGACATCTATAAACTATGTTTATAATAAAATAGTTTGTAATATATAGACGTTAATCACCGAATAAGCTACTTACAAGCCTTGAGCAAATTAAAAGTTTATCTATTTACTCAGACACACGAAATCTCAGGTAAGTCTCCGTTCGTTTTTCTTTCCTCAATGATTGGCACTGCCTTCGGAGCGGAAAAACCTTTCCTAAGAGCCTCAGTAGCGATTAAGCTTTTAGTCTGAGTTGTCCTTGAAAACACTATTTACTATTAAGCTAACAAGTTAAAAGTTCGGAGTGTTAAGTGAATAATTCAATTCAACATGACCCAACGAAATGGATTCTCGGTATTCGGCCAGATTTGAAACGTATTAACTCGATACACAGAATTAAGTTATTTCTGTCGATTACATAATACGGCGTATGTTGGGCGTTTAGTTGAACTGATGTAAATTAGTGAATAGTATTCAACTGAGTCTGTCTGCCGCGGCTTGGTATGGTGAAAATTTAATCAGTTCCGAACTTCGCGTTACCTATATTGATTCAATTACAAGTTTCTGGGATTTGTGGTACGCGTAGCCTTGATTTATAATGCATGGAGAACTACGATTGTAGTACATTCAACATACCTTATTTACCTACGTTCCTCGTTAAAATCGATGGAACAAGAAGACAAATATTAAAAGGTAATTAAATCGACCGACCGAACCGGGTGACGGGAAACATAACGACATAACGTGTTAACAACAATACAAATCACTAGAGATAGGTACATTACGTGGCACACGACATGTTCGCTACCACGCGACGCGCGACGCCGATACATGATTTATTGGATTTCTCATCACAGCACCAAATCAAATTATGGACCTTTGTTTGATTAAAACATTAACAGCTTCGGCTTTGTCTGCTAATCGAATCAAGAGTTTAACGTGTTTGAGCGTAAAATGTAGATTTATAGGAAATTTCCATTTCAAGTTTTAACTTGATGACGTAAAATTTCGAGATACGTCCGTCCAGACAGACCGTCGAACTCGAGTTCCCGCACTTAGAATCGTCTAACTTTGCATATTTGGATAAACTGAATTTCGTAAACGAGCGAATTCGCCGTCCAATTTATGGGACAGAACTTCGGGAAGTTTACAACACTAAGTGACCCTTGTTTTCCTTTTCCTGCTATGTTATTAAGTACAAACGTGGAATTGAAAACTAGTAGCTCCGTATTCAATATGCTGGAATGGTTCTTTGTAAGTTTAACAAAGCAAGATATCTCGGAATATAAACTTACTTTTTTGTCACGTTCAGTCTAAGTTATTAATAGAGCAACCGTGCATTTTTCTTGTCTAGCTATTTTAATTTAATAACCACTAGAGAAAAAATAAAAAAAATCATGTTTGCCTCCATATTGAAAAAAACGATGCAGTGAATATTTTTCCCGCAAAAATTTCGTATCTTGCGCAAGATGCGTGAAACATGTTAATGTGCAAAATACAGAGCTCGTATAATCTACTTTTTTTTCTCCTGCATGAAAAATTAACACGGTGGTATTTATTTTATGGCGTCATAAATAAGACAAATCAACTTTTACCTAACATTCTGCTTCATCGATGTCTATTTTCAGTCATATTGCTTGTCTATAAGTATGTTTGTAAGTCAATCACATCTCAATGGTTGTATGGATTTGGTTGAAACTGGTTACGCGGAGTTAGTCAAGGCCTGGATTGGGATATAGATAATGCTTTTCACCCCGGTAGTACATTTTTCACGTCGGCTATATAAGATCTCAGTAAATACTCTATCTTGAAAGGCAACCAATTAACTTAGTGTAGTGACAGACCGAAGATTCGGTTTCGCTTTCGGTTTCGGCAAGTATCGGTAAAAAAAACTACGTTTGGCATCAGTTTCGCTTTCGGCCGAAAATCTATCGAATCTTCAGACGCACCGAAACTCAGTGCTCGTGAATTGTCGTGTGTCGCGGCGACGTTCGACTGGCTAACTTCGCTGCTCTCATGGTGGCCCCAAATTTTCAGAGAACTCCTCAGTAACCGTTAATTCCATGTTAGCCACCTGGATGATAAAAGTGAGTGGTGAGTTCAAAAGAATGGGCTGCCTCAAGGTAGTGTGCTTGCTCCATTACTGTTCATCATTTATACCAATGACCAACCAGCGAACCATAACACGGCCCGCTTCCTCTATGCAGACGAACTCGCATTAACCTGCCAAGCCACTGATTTTGAGGAGATTGAGGTCAAGATTCTCACCGTTATTTCCAATATCAGTAGTCATTATGCTGAGAACGCTCTCAAACCTAATCCTCCAATAATTGCAGTCGTGCACCTTTGACCTTCGTTACAGACAAGTGGGCTGAACACTCAACAACTCATGGCAGGGGGTGCCAATCATACACAGGCCCCATCCAAAATATCTGGTGATTACATTGGATAGGTCCCTAAACTATAAGATGAACTGCGAGAATTTTAAAATGATGGTGCACAGTAGGATCCAATTACTGCACCGCCTTATATTCACCAGATGGGAGGCTACTGCCCAAGTCCTGCGAACAACTGCAATGGCACTTTTCTTCGCCGCTGGTTGTTGATGCAGGTCCAGTATGGAGTCGCTCCGCCCACTCCAATCTAGTGATGCCGCACCCGCAGAAATTAGCAGTACTATGGCGAGCCGCATAGATAGGTCGAAATCTGAAAATTACCCACGCCACCCAATGCGCGGCCGCGGCTCAGTGCCTCGGAGACTTAAAAGCTGAAAAAGTTAGGGCCCATTCCACGGTTATACCACCTCGAAGAGTTGCGACCTTTGGCATGAGAAGTTCACGCCTCCTGACCATTTCATGGGGCCCTCGGAGAGCCTTCCAGGCGGAGGCACGCATTGTCATGGCTGACCTGTAAAATTCTTAACAGACTCCACAGTCAGGTCGGCCGCAGCAAATATATCCTCCATAGATGGCAGTTCTCGGATGGTACCGCTGTGCAGTGTTTGTGCGGCATATTTCCGCAGACCATGGCACACCTTTCATCCTATACCACATACCCTGCACATGTGAGGACCTTATGGCTGCGTTGGCAAGCGGTGTTGCCGTAACTGAATACTGGGCCAAACATAACATTTGAAAATTGTATTTGCCATCGACACGCTAAGAAGAAGAAGACTAGATTTCAGTATACAACACAAATTTTTAAATATGTTTAAGTAAGTTTCAGTTTCGGCCAAAACTGAGACCAAGGCCAAAGACCGGTTTCGGCTGAAAAACCAGTTTCGGTCGGACACTACTTAATACCTATCTCGGTCCACAAAACAAATCATAGCTTATCTCTTTTCTTATATTCCCTAAGAGTTTACGGCTCTCGTAATTGGAAGACACAGCTATTCCTCAGCTCA
Source organism: Orthosia gothica (assembly GCA_949775005.1). NCBI lineage: Eukaryota > Metazoa > Arthropoda > Insecta > Lepidoptera > Noctuidae > Orthosia > Orthosia gothica. The sequence continues at coordinate 11,349,330 of OX459041.1, forward strand.
AGTTTTATTTAGTCCTTTTACCTTCACAGATTGCACGAGTAAGCAATTATTCTATCTCTGCCAGACGTTTCCCCCCGTCTTAGTATAAGTCTGCTCTATTCTATTACTAACCAGGTGCGACTAAGTATCATGTCTAAAGTTACTGCTCTTTATAACCCAGTTAAGTACTGAGGAATCGGAATATCTGAGACAAATTAATGGTTTGGTTTTCAGTATATAGTGTGTGAGTGGATTACTCAGTGATTGTTGAAATTGAATAAGGAGACGATCGATGAAATCGATCTGGTGCTACCAATTATGAATCTGACTTGTTTTAAAGGAAAGATAAAACAATCATGCATAATATATAAACTGTATTTGCCTAAGAAGAATTAAATCTGCATGATGATGCTGCAGCTGCTGATGCTGCTAATGTGAGTGAGGTTTTTTTTTCTTTTTTCAGTCCCTTAAACGTCTTAAAAAATTCTTACCATTAACTTGCGCAATCTCTTCTTCTACCGCTCATATCATGACAATGTGGATGTCTGTTTTTTAGATGCAACGGAGATACTCCTTAATAAACTTGAGCGACTGCAGAACTTGTGCATCCGCTTCTCTTTTGGCCGCCGCAAATACGACCATGTATCGGCCTTTCGGAACAGATTGAAGTGCCGATTAGGCGTCGTCGAGATACCTATCCTATCCCTTCTCTATAATATCCTGCACAATTGTCACCTCGTCCCGAGGAGTCAACCCTGTCGCACTGCCACTTCTCTTCTCCTTCACCCTTCACGACACACTTCCAGCCGCTGTTATGACTCTTTTTCTGCTACTGCAGTGCGTCTCTCGAACTCTCTCCCACACTCCCTCCAGAGAAGGGATGTCGCAGCCCTTCTCTACGCCAAAACTGGTAGGTGGCGGGGCCATTGACCTTGACCCGTCACAAGGGGAACACGGATGCCACATACGGGGTCGTCTGAAACCCATGTGCTGGTTTGGTTCCTGGTGTAGTCGCGGCGTACAGTGTGTTCTGGTGCGTCGGTGATGGGGGTTAGTCTCCAGAGGAGGGTCCGCGGCGAGTTTGCGGTTTAGTGCTAACGCGTGCCCGTGTTCCCGCCATAAGCGGCACAGGAGGACACCGTAGAGTTTTAGTGGGTTGGAGTCCCACAAAACTGCATTTTCTCCCTGTGGTAGTGCGGTAAGCATGAGCAATTATCCAAGAAAAAAATAGTTTGCTGTAAGAGAACTCAATATTGAGTTAAGCTCGCCTTTGTACCTGTATTTTATAATCACACTGTATCCTATGTTGTTTTTGGTGTACAATAAAGAATTAAGTAAAGATTGATCAGCGTAAGCTAGTACATCATTGTTTTTAGTTTTGCTACAAGCATTAAAAAAAACTCATCTTAATGAGTCCGTTGAAAAAAAAACTCATCTTAATGAGTTCGTTGATAAAAAAAACTCTAATTTTATAAAAAGGACTAATTTCTTATTCATGACTAAAAGAAAATAGCATGGTTCCTAGAAGCATAAATGACGCAATTCCTAAAAGCGTCCTTATTGCCACTGGAAAAGCAAATGGAACTTTGTAAGCTACTGCAGTCCTGTCATATTTAAAAGGCAGATAAACGTAACGCAGTGTATTAAAAAATGAGTTGGTTAATTCGATACGTATGTATGAAAATGTCGTTATCTTTATTTTCACCCAAGCAAAGCTCGGTCGCCCAGGTACTAAAGAATTAAGAAAAACACGATCCTCGAGAGCGAACGATCGAACAAATAAAAACAATAACAGAAAGCACGAACGCGATGTATTTTTTTCATTAGCCAATGTTTGCTTAACCTAAAAAGGTGAACTAATTTTTCCCTGCATTTTGTTAGCTACGTAATTAATCAACTGTGTTTGTCTACGACGCCGACGTAATGTTTTGGTTGCAGAGTGTTCCAGCTGTAATGTTATATAAGGTGGTATATATCGTTAATATGCGAAGCCAACTTTCCGGTGACCCTTGGTTAATTAGAAACATATTCTTAAGACTATTTATAAACAGCAAGAAAATTCTAGGATTAATTCAATTAAAACTCATATATTGTATAACAATAGCACATTTATTACGTGAAGTAGTGTACAATACAATATGGCACTTCGTTGCACATTATTATGGGGGTAAATCTGTCGTCTAGTTATTTCAACCCCGAGTGGAATTTTCCTAGACAAAAGTGCTCGAATCACCAATGCGGTAAAGATTAGGTCTTACTTCTTCAAATCTTCTAGCCGTAGTCTCTGAACTGGTTTCGTTCGAGCAGTTGGCAGGCGTTGCAGTAGTACTACTAATGAGGATAATAAGGTAATGCCTCGCGAGCTAGTCATTGTCAAACAGTTCGCACCCAGATTAGACTTTCCTAGATAAAACTGCCTGTAAACCCTGGACACCAACGCATCTGGTGGTTAAGTCGAGGACTTAAATCTCCTAGCCGTAGCCTCTGAAGTGGTTTCGTTCGAGCAGTCGGCAGGCATTGCAGCAGTACTTCCTGAAGGGAGGCACGAGGCAGTGCCTGGCTAGCTGGTCACTGTCAAAGAGTTCGCAGTACTGCGTGGTGTCTTCAGGTGGACAGGCAGGCCTGGAGCGGGTGCCACAGTGTCGCACGCGACAGCGACGGTGACGCTCGCGAGGTCGAGGACCGCAGAGGAGTTCATCTGATGCTGGACAAAAGAGTGGTCGGCGAGAGATACCGCGGCCGCAGGTTGTTGAACACTGTAAAGGGATGGTAAAATATTAAAAGGCTTGTTCTACATCTAGGGGAAAGGGCTCTACTGCCCTCAGTAGAGTCGTTCCCAGTAGAGGTTCTTCTTCTAAGTAGAGCTTTCCCTAAACCTAGCACACTGGCGACAAAGAAATCAACAACTGCTGAACAGAAGACTCAAGGATTGCAAAGTCTCCTGAAGTCTGTAGAATGTTAGTATACATAGACTCTAATCTTCTGAAACTTCAGGATATTTTAGCGGTCGGCATTATGTCAATTTTTTTTTTTTTTTTTTTTTTTTTTTTTAAAAAAACGTTGCCCCACACTAGGAATTTCTTCCTGTATCCCGGGTGCGTTAACAAACATATAAACTCACATACACAAACACCCAGAGCCGGAACAACTATCTGTAGGTCATACAAATATTTGTTCCGTGCGGGAATCGAACCCGCGACACGCAGCGCAGCAGTCAATCGCTCAACCACTGCGCCAACCGTGCGCCCAAAAAATTTCACACAAAGACCCTATAATGTTCCAATACAGACCAAACTAAATATGGATCAGGATCGCCCACCAAACCACCAAAGGTATCATTATAATAACCTTTACCATACTCATAATAACATTCTCTAATCAACTCGCAAACCGCCAATTAGCTGCGGCGGAAACAGTTCCGTGAACTGGTAAATCAAACCAATTTGCAGAGCTACATCTCGACTCTATTTGCACGAAATGCATTGCAAGGTTTCCTGCTAACTGGGTCGCTCCACTGAACACAGTCGTTTCTTTTACAAGCTCCGATATCATAATTATGTTCGATCGATGCTGTGGATATGTAAACATTATCATTTTCACGACATTTTTAGCTTGAAAGCCTCTTTGTGTAAAATATCCCTCAGGCTATACAAACTAGGCCACTCATGGCTTCATGACTTTTTCATGAAGGTTCCATTTACATTTATATTTGGCCACCTCTACATGTTTACGGTTGGTTACGCTCGGGCCTTATGTATATAGGTAACAACATACATATTTACGTAGCTAAAAATCCGGAATTTGTTCGTCTTCGCATTTTTAGAGGAGGTACCGGTACTATATTAGTACTGCTTTAATCTTTGGAAGCTTTTACCCGCAACAGAGAGAATAATTGATGGCCGCAGTGGTTTTGTAGTTGCTTTGTTGTCGACTGTCGTACAAATAATGTAATATATTCGAATTTCTCGTTACAGTGTAGCTTGATGTCGGTTTTAATTAGTTAGCTTTTGATGCCGAGGTTAAATCAAACCTAACAATTATAGAAACTGAATTTGGCTGAGGTGCAACCTGATGAAGTTCTGATAAACAAAGATAACAAGGGTTCAAGAGATCACCCTGTGTGTGATGTGTCTACTGATCTATAGTAAAAAGGGTCTTAAGGCGGTACCCCGAGCAAAACGCCGCGTAAGCCGTTTTTTGTGCTGTTTTTAGGAGCTATCTACTCGTTATTTAAAAAGAAATATCAATTAATAAAAATACATTAAATTTCTGCATAATATTGATTCTAAAATGGTAGATTTAGTTTTGTTTTAAATGTTATATATTTTTCATTTATCTCCTTCCAAAAAAACATAAAATTGAGAAATAATTATTGATATTATGCATCTCCTTGTAGTGTTCATTAATTATTTTTTGTACTAACACTAATGGTTTAGACAATTTAATAACAAACATTTTTGTTTTTTTTTTTTCAAAAGGCCAATATTCGATTTTATAAAGATTTTATTCTAAAATCTGGGCGTATTCACTACTGTAATTCATGCGCCACCAGTGCCGCTAGACCAATAGGAATGCTCATACCTCATGCTGATTTTTTGGTCAGGGTACCGTCTTAATTAAATCTAACACGGTTCTCAACGATAAAAGGTAAGTAAAAACTATGATGCGTATGTTACCTGAGTCCACGGCATCTCTCTCCAGTACACGGGACGTGGCAGGTGGTTGCAAGGCTGTCGTGTCTTCGGCTTCGGGGATGTGCACAGCGCTGGAGAGACGCTGTTCTTTATTAGTTCTCGTCTTGATGATGTGCTGCGAAAATAATATTCAAACAGGTTGGTAAGGTTTTTTAATACCGCGAAAAGAGGTTGGTAAATGAATGCGGCTTGCATCAATTTATTAAACTGATGCAATACAGTATTTACTATATTGTTTAATTACGCTAGTTATTAAGTGAAGTCAAGATGTTTAAAGATCATGATCCTAGGATTTCTGGAATGCTGTGATCTTCAAGGAGGTGACCATAAGCTCTTAGAGTTAGATTATTTTGAGTGTGTGTAAGGAACAGATGTATAATAATAATAATAATAATAATAAATCTTTATTCAAACTTCAAATTGGTAAACTATACTAATAGGTCTTACATATAAAATAGGTTCAACAATGTTAGGTGCCTGTACTAGGTAATCCTGTATCACAGGCGGCAGGGGCTCAAACAATGTAATTGTAAGGACAAGGTTTTTTTACAATATTTTCTTAATATTAGAATAGTGACAGAGATATATTGATTTATCTTAATCTTAATTACTAAAACAGATGAAAATTAAAATTAAATTCTATTAATAATCATAAACATATGATTCCTAACTTAGCTTAGTTTACGTAAAATTGTTTGCACTTAATTATTTACACACACGGACAACGAACTTTGAGCGTCAGCAGATATATGAGCTGGGTTAACCACTATTACAAAATGTTACCAAACTATTTAGCCAAAGTACGCATGGCGGCAAATTTCCTGAGACAGCAACAAATCCTGGCGAAGTAGGTCAGTGCAGTGGCCTGTTCTTGTTGAGTCGGCATCACGTGTAAAACACGGCAATCTGACCTTGAGTGACCTCTAGGCGCCCTCGTAATCGACAGAATTGATGTATCTGAATTCCGCTATCTTCCTTGCAGGGCACTCAGGATCTCCTGTTTTATGATTGCTGGGCTTTTTAAAGCGTGAGCAAGTTGCACATTTTGGTACATCAGCTTTCTTCGCGCACTCTGTCATCGAGTGCCCTGTTTCACCACAATGTCCACACGTCGAGTTTACCTCTCTGCACGTTTTGGCTGCATGACCATACTGTTGGCACTTGTAACACCGAGTCACCAGTGTAAAATCCCGGACAGGACAGGACGTCCAATTAATAAAAAGTCTCGATTGAGTCATTAGGGCTTTACGTATATCAGCTGGTACTTCAATGACGTAGTTGCAGGTCGACACATCTCTCTTCCCAGATTTGTGGCTTAATTTTACCAAGGCCAGGAAGGATTCTAAGGACATGTCTTCAAACTTGTCGGCTACATTTTGTTCAAAAATGCACCTGAAGACCTCATTTTCAGCGATCCGGGGTTTGCGCTTGCTGGGTTCGTCGGCGGTAAGTCCTGAAGTAGAGAGCTGGACTGCTTGCTTTACTTTATCAGCGTCATGTTTGGTCTCCGTGCTGATAATTACGCCTCCGTTTTTTGTTTTCCGGACACCACGAACATGCAGTTTCATTTGCTCCGGGCGTATGATCTTTTTCACTAGGTCTTTTGTTTCGTCACTCGATTTCAATTTGTCTTGGGGATAAATTGCAACCGAGCTTAAATTATTGGGGCGCACAAAGTTATTTGCTCCCTTTTTTACCATTTCGGCAAAAGAAACATTTCCCGCAGTACCTGAGTCCTGTATCGTCTTCTTGAGGTCCATGATGTGGTCTGACAGATCATGCTTTTCAGTAAGGGATTCAACCGCATTGTGCATTAGAAGAGATCTAGCCTTTAGTGACTGGTATAGTACTGCCATTTGTGAGGTACCAGATCCTATTTTACGGCAAAGGTTTGCTATTTTCAATTTCTGCTCCGAATTGAGTTTTCCATCTGCGGCTATAGAGCAGACTTCATTCAGATGCAGCTCAATAGAAGACATCCATTTTTGAATCTCGGGCGTGGTGATGATTTCAGGTGGCGCTTCCACAGGCGAAGCAAAGGAGAGTACTGGCCCCCTTGAATTCGAGGGTCTGTTTTCCATTTTATGCGTACACTAAATCACTTTTACTTGTTCATAGTTTGTAAACACACACATACTCTATGTATATGACTTGTACGAGTATATATATGTCCCCTACACACACTCAAAACAACCTTAGTCTAAGAGCTTATGGTCACCTCCCAAGACTTCATAAAAAATTGATACTGCACTGTAGGCTTCCTGAATTTCAATTTAATGGGTGAACATATACATAGAAACTTCAATACATATAAGGACTCTGCTGTTTAGCATTAAGTATATGAGCCAGAATATCAAACACTACCTGTAAATATTGTTCATGACCCTTAATTTTTAAAGTAAGGTTTGTTTGCAATAACCTCTAATGTATTCAGTAAATTTTAAAGGTGAGTATTAATTCAAGAAACGAGAAAATACAAAGAAGTTTGTTTCACCGTCTATCTGATTTAAATCGCAAATTGAAGATAATGACAAAGTTGTAGAAGAGCAAATAGATTCGTGATTTATGAATATTTAACGAAAGGACCTTTTTGGGGAATATTTGTTAAGAGTTATTAATTTAGGGTCTGGTTGAAAGCCACAATTAAATATTGAGTTGGGACGGATCGATGAATTCGATGTCAATACGTATAAAAAACTTGAGCTTGTTTGTGCAGAAGGTCTCTCTCTATTCTCTATGAAATAAAGAGAAAAGAAGCGTAGTTATTAGACTCCATGTCCAACTTCTACGGTTGAATGGGTTCAATATAATATTTAATAGCTTATTTGCAGATTAAAGCTTTTATCTTTTGAGGTTTAGTGACGATGTTGACTCAGTCCCACTGAAATACCTTGTTGTACACATCAAACAATATCACCATCAATAAGTACGTAAAATAAATCTGTAGAAAGGTCGTTTTTGTACATCAAAAGATAACTACCAAAATAATAGCCAGGTTGTTAAATATCCTTTAACAACCTGGCTATTCTTTTGGTACCAACAGAAACCATTTCCAGCATTTTTCTTTTTTTTCTTTTGGGTTTTTTATCTGTTTAGTTGTGCACGCATTACGATAAATGTACGAAACCACTGTAGAGAACTTTTATACATAAAAATTGTGTAACTCATCGTAATCGGTTCACACTACCAAAAGATATATGAATTTAAAGTGTTCAAGAAGTAAAATTTCACAACACACGCAATTCAGATACTCGGACAGTTGAACTCCATATTAGATAGATGGCGTTGTGCATGACGTCATTTTCTGAATGGCAGTGTTAAGATTCACCGCGGAAGAATTACCCTAGATTCTTATTTTTATTAATTTAATTTTCGACGTGGTTTTTCATTTGTGTAATTTTGAGTGGACCTTCTTCGCCCTTCTATTAAATATACAGCCCGCAATACGACTGTCACTGATTTTCTGATAGGAGCGACACGTGGCACTTACGGCAATTAATCATTCCATCCCGCTAGACTTTGTGACGTTGTGGCGTGTTGCACCGGGTGCGGCTGCCTCGTTGTAGTTTGTATTTCTGTTATTGCTCAGTCAATACGCAATGTAGACATTTGTTTGAAACTTGCACGCAATTTGTTGATCAAACTAACTTGATATATTGTGTATGTCTCTAGTATATTTAGAAGTAGGTTTGTGTTACGTTTTAATATCTTCACCTCATTGGTGCTTTTTAGGGTTCCGTACCCAAAGGGTAAAAACGGGACCCTATTACTAAGACTCCGCGGTCCGTCTGTCTGTCTGTCTGTCTGTCTGTCACCAGGCTGTATCTCATGAACCATGATAGCTAGATAGTTGAAATTTTCACAGATGATGTGTTTCTATTTCCGCTATAACAACAAATACTAAAAACAGAATAAAAATAATATTTAAGGGGGGCTCCCATACAACAAACGTGATTTTATTGCCGTTTTTTTGCGATAAAGGTACGGAACCCTTCGTGCGCGAGTCTGACTCGCACTTGGCCGGTTTTTACATTATACAATCAATCATTTGTTTGGCTTTCTCGGGCCTACCTACATGATTGAAAAGGGAAGGGAAATGACTGCGTAACGGTTCACAGAATAAATGGAAGAAGAAACGTGTTCAACGACCCCAAGTAAAAAAGGATAGGAGCTGATGGTGAAATGAGGTACCTATGATGATAGTGTGCGTATTACAAGTACCTGTACGTATTACAAGCTTCAAAAATGACAGGCGCGCACTTGTGGTCGCACAAGCAGCGCGGGCGCACTACGCGCACTCCGCCGCCGCACGACGACGAATAAGGTCCGCACTCCGTCGACCATCTGATGGATATACAGGCGAACTACATTAGGCTGTCTTCACATTTTTTTTTTTTTCTGTATCCTGTTCAGCGCAACAATCTGTCTTTAGACATTTGGCTGCTCCTTTGTTTGAATTCATTCTGTAATTGGTCTTTGTAGCAGTGAGGAATTGTCCATTGACCACTCTCGCTTATTCTATTGGGAATCGGTTAATTAGAGTTGGAACACTGTTCCTCCTCAGAAAGGAGGCTGGCTTTACATGATGGAGAAATGAATTCCCTTTCCGTGCAAGAATACTCTTTGTATCAGTAAGCTGTGAATAGTATTCGTGCACTGTCACGGGAGGGCATTTAGAATGTGTAAAGGACCTTCTTGGTGGCGCAACACAATTTAAAATGGCGATATCGCGCACATATTTTCATTTAAAAAATCAAGTGCACATCGGTTGAATTGCAACACTTTGCGTCCATGTGAAAGTACTTGTAATCACTTAATAAATCGCTTATCGGTGTTATAAAAATCGAATCGCGTCGAGCTTTCAGGTAGGTCGCTAAGGGTTAACATTGTACAATGTACAAGGGTTAGCTCATATTTTTATTTAACAAGTGATAAACTCAGTTCAAATAAAAAGTCAAGATGGAACATTACAAACAACAATGTGACGCTGGTTAAAACTAGGCCTTGCCGTATACATTCAAAATAACACGCACACAAGTACAACGAAACTACGCCTTAACTTGTCAGTCGAGCTCTCAGATCAAATAAAAAGCTTAACTGACAAGCTAAGGCGTAGTTTTGCAACGTTCCATCTTAACTTTTTATTTGATCTGAGGCGATAAATAGCTTGAGTACGATTCTGACATAATATAATTCGCGGTTAGCCTCTGGGGACTCGGGTGTCTTGCTTTTAGACATATCTTAAAGCTACGTCTAGAGGAATCACCGTCGAGTTCCCCGAAGAAAACCTGTTTGAAAAGTTTCATTATCATCAAGTTACTGCTATATTTTATGTAGACACAGATATAATACCAATTTAATCATCCCTCGTGTTATCGTTAGCGAAATAACATACAATGTTACAAAATTAATGTTTATCAGGCATATAAATCGGTAATGATATTAATACCTGTACAGCAGCACGCAGTGCACATTAACCACACGTGACAGGCTCAGCTTACCCGATAAGATAAGATAAGATAAGATAATTTTTATTTTGTAAAACATGAGTACAGTATAAAGGTCTTATATTAATATGAGTTGGCTACATGTTTTGCCATTTATGGCTCACAAAATTAGTTACAAACAGAGCAAAAATTTTAATTCAATAAAAAAATACTATGTCAAAATTTAATATAAACTGAAATTACAATGTCAAAATTTTAATTCAATTAAAAATCAAAAATCACTATGTCACAATTTTAATTCAATTAAAAATCACTATGTCAACATTTTAATTTATTTGAGTGGTCTTTAGTTTGAGTAGTTAAGACAAGCAGAAAAAAAAAACACAGAATTTTACAAAAGCGAAACATCGTTTAAAAATTCATCTACACTGTAATAGCACTTCTCTAGTAATATCCCCTGAAGGGACTTTTTAAATTTGCTTAGAGGCATACATTTAATAATATCAGGTATTTTATTATAAATATCTGGAGCAATACCAAAGAAACTCTTTTTCAATAGAGCAGTTTTACACTTGTATTGACATAACAGATTCTCATATTGGGCACGAATTGGGGTTCTCTTAACTGCTGCAAATTTTTTAAATAATTGTTGATTTGTTTTTACAAATAATGCAGTTTCCAATACATACAAAGATGGAAAAGTCAGTATTTTTAATTTTTTAAAGTAAGGAACGCAACTATCCGTTGTTGTTAGACCACACATTGATCGTATACACCTTTTCTGCATCCTGAATACAAGTTCTCTATTAGTTGACTGTCCCCAAAAAACAACACCATATCTCAAAATAGAAGCGACCAATCCATGATAGGCTGTTAAAAGTGTGTCGGTATTCACTTTCTTGGATAATTGGAATAATAGATATGCAGATTTACTCACACGCTTGCAGATTTCCTCTAAGTGAGGTTTCCAGGTTAGTTTATTATCTATAGTTATACCCAAGAATTTTGCATTTGTAACTTCTTCTATTATACAGTCATTATAGGCAACATTAACTAGTGGATTCTTACGGCGCTGGTGGAAATGCAGAACATTTGTTTTATTTAAATTAATTACAAGATTATTTTTGTCAAGCCAATTAATAATGTCACACAGAGAATTATTTATGTCATTTTGGTAATTATTAGGATTATTATATTCTACAATAGTCGTGCTGTCATCTGCAAACAGTACCATTTTATGATCTATAGTTTTTGGGAGATCATTAATGTATATTATGAAAAGGGGTGGCCCCAGTACGCTACCCTGGGGTACACCATATTTTATAAGCCTTGGTTTAGATACATATTTTATCTCCAATTTACTAATAGGACAAATTCTCGTGACTTCTGTACATTGAGTTCGGTCACTCAAATATGATTCTAGGAGTTTCAAGATGTTTCCTCTTATGCCATACCCATGTAATTTTTGCAGCAAAATCTTATGATCTACGAAATCGAACGCCTTTGTCATATCAGTCAATATAGCACACACAGGATTACCTTTATCTACAGATGTCATTACACTAGATAGCAGATCAAAGAGAGCCATATTAATATTTGTATTCTTTCTGAAGCCTTTTTGTTCATTGCAAAAAAGTTTGAATTTTTCGAAATATGAATATATAGAATTATAAATTACCTTCTCAATAATTTTTGAGAATACTGGTATTTTTGCAATAGGTCTATAATTTCGAACATCACTTTTATAATTTTTTTTATAGAGTGGTTTAATGATGACTGTTTTTAGGCTCTTTGGGAATAAACCATCAGAAATACAAAGATTAATTATGTGTGATAGTAGAGGCGCTATAATTTCCTTCACGTATTTTACAACTTTAGTTGATATGCCATCAAATCCTACAGTACTTGTATTTTTTAGGCTGCTAATTATTTTGATTATATCAGTATCCGAAACAGGTAGCAAAAATAGTGATTGCGAATTCGAATGTTCCATAACGTAATTATCGGTTAACGTTCCTTTAGTTTTAATATTATTTTCAATTACTTCCACAAAGTAGTTATTAAATTCGTTTGCAATTTTCATAGGATCTGTGTGAGTTAAATTATCTTTGTTTATAGACAGTATAGGTTCTTGTGGTAAGTTGAATTTGGCTTTTTTAATGACTTGCCAAGCAGCTTTAGACTTATTTTTTGACGTATTAATGTAGTGGTTATTTTGGGCTTTTTGAGTTAAATGTATTATTTTTCTATATGTTGAAGAGTATTTTTTAAACGCAAGTCTATTTTTTGTATTAGGATTGAATCTATATGCCCAAACCAATTGCCTTTGCTTCTGACTACAGATTTTTATCCCACGAGATATCCACCTATTATTTTTATTAGTATGCACAGTCATAATTCTATTTGGAAAGCATAATTTGTACAATAATGAAAAATCATCCATAAAATGTTCATAGGATTCATTAGCATCTTTGGCTTTGTAAACTTCTGAAAAAGATAAGCACTTTAGATGACTTTTGAAATTTTCTAAGTTGCCTTCTGAGATATCCTGTTTTTTGGATTTCCAATATTTTAGTATACAAGTTTTTTTAATAGGGACCTGGAGTAATTGAGACGTATGATCTGAAAGTACCAAGTCCATTATTTCAGCTTTACATTTTTTTCGGTAGGTGTGAGCAAAATTATCTATACAGGAATTACTACTCAATCTAGTCGGTTTATGAAGTTCTAATTGTAGATTAAATTGCAAAAGAAAGTGTTCGAATTCGAATGTAATTTTATTCCTTTTTAACACATCTATATTAAAGTCTCCAGCTAAGATAATATTTTTATTTCGGAAAGAGCAATATTTTCGCAAAACATGGTCCAGTCTCTCGTAAAATATGTTGTAATTATGTTTAGGTATTCTATAAATACATATAATGATAATACCATAAGATATTAATTCTATACCACAACATTCAAAAACGCCTGTCACTGATTGTTTTGCAATATCTAATAATTCTCGATACTGCAGTCCTGCTTTAACAAAAATGCAAGTTCCACCGCGTTTAACATTTCTAGTGAAGAAAGCTGCTGGGCAGAAATTAGGTATATGTAATATATTCTCGTAGCCTGTCTCAATAAAATGCTCCGTTATACAGATTACGTCTATACTAATTCTTTTACTATGAAGCTCTTCTAATTTTACAATAAGCGAATCCGCCTTATTCATAAGTCCTGCAATGTTTTGATGCAGAATATTAAGATAATAGTTATAGAAAAAACTGAGACGACTTTGTGCCATTTCAAATTGTTCCTTCTGGGAACAATCAACCATTGAATTTACGGTGTTTACGTTATCTAGGTCTAGGATGAGGTCTTGCAAGTAAGATATCACGATATTAAAGCCTTTATTATGGGTGGTATTTAATACTTTAACTGTAATTCCCCTTTTTTCAATCAAAATATTCGAAATTACTACCAAAAATACTGAATTGCACACTAAATTTGCTCATCAAATAAATGAATTATACTATACTGCTAGATCTTTAAAGCTTAACTGTTTTACTGAATAACTATCTGTTAACTAAAAGTAAATCTAATAATTGTGAGGGGGGGAAACGAAACAAAGTCGACGGAGCCCCGCTGCGCAGGGCTCCTATTTCTGTCTGCAGGGTCTAAAGTAACCTAACATGAAGGAGATGACGGGAGCTGAGTTCGCTCGCTTTGCTCGCTCACTTCAGCTCCCGTCATCTCCTTCGAACCTAACCTATCCGTGTCGGGGTGCCCTAAGCTCCCGAGCTCGCTTCGCTCGCTCTTGGACTAATTCACATTTATTTTATATTTAATTGAATAATTTGTGTGCAAATCAGTATTTTTGTTTTACGGTGAGTAATATTGATATGCAGTAGGTTATTAGTGGAGATATTTTGTTTGCTTAAATTTCTAAATAGAGGTGCAGTTAAAAATTCCCCCTTTATTATTGAGATTACCATTCCAGTGGTTGTTAGTATCAAGCGTGTAAGGAAGATTTAGATTCGAGTCTAAGATAAACGCATAGCTGTATGTCTGGACGTCCATATAAATTAAATTATTAAAAGTATCAATTCGGCTATTAAACATAATATTTGAATTATCCATGTATTTAAAAGTAGGTAAACATATAATAAAATTAGTGTGATTCAATTGTAATAGTTTTTCACGAATTAATGTCACTAGTTCTATATATTTATTTGTTTTTTTGAAATCCTCCTCACCAATAACAATAATACAATAATCTGAATAAGTAAAATTACGAATCTTGTTTTCAATATTTCTTAAAATATGCTCAATACCACATTTAGGCGTACGATAATGACACATATTATAATTACGTAGATGAGTGCCTTCACTCATGGTATATATTCTATTTGAGAATTCACTGCTTATGACACAAATGTTACGTTTCAAGGGAGGGGATGTTGTATTAGGACTCATTTTGTTATTACAATTTTGTGTACTTCCGATATCAACATCAATTTGTGGTGTGCTTTGTATGATATGAATATTTTCTGAAGTTAGAGCCTGTTTTGTTTTGATTTGTTTCGTTGTTGTGTTCTTCCTTGGAGTTTTGATTTTGTTATTGTTTCTGACTGGAGTGTTACAAATGACTTTATACGTTTTATTAATTTCCAGCAATTCAGCATTAGATTGCTTCAAGTTTATATTCTCTAGAGACAATTGATCTATTTCTTCGTGCGCGCTTTGTAATCTGGTTTTTAGACTTTCTATCTCTTTCTGTAATATGTTAATTTTTTCTTCATCTTCATCTTCAGACATATCTGGCAGGGAATTTGTGGTACAGTCCAAAGTTTGCGAAGTTGCATCATGGCTATTGTCAACATAAGATTCCGATTGAGTGCGTGTTCGTCGGAAAGTAATATTTTCCAAGAAATTCATGTTGTTTGTTGGTATCAATAGAATATTGAAATGCAATCAAAATAAATCCCAAAAGTATTTCACTTGGCAGGATTCGAACGCTCGACACTTCAGTTGCAGGCCGACACATATACCGCGAGGCCAACTGTCCAATTACTTATCTAACAAAATTAGTGATCCTATATCCTCAGAGCGTTAGTTCGTAGAATAGACAATAGATGTCAGTTTCATCAATAATAAAATAATTATTACAGCAAATTTAATAGTCTGACAACACTATTAGATATCTGGTAACACAAATTGTTTCGTTGTTTGAAGGATATGCGCTAGATGGTGTTGTACGCAATACTTTTCAAATGTTGTGATGAAAAAAAACAATTTTTTGACGGTCAATGTTCAAAGAAAATCACTCGCAGTTAATTATATTCCTAACTACGAGTGCTGATGTACGTCAACTAGGATTATATGCACAGGGAACACGTCATGCAACTCACTAAAGGTCTTGAGTAATAAAATGTCACGGTTTTGAAATTCACTGTTCTGGGGGGTGACCACAAGCTCTTAGAGTAAGGTTATTTTGAGATCGAGTAAGGGACAGATGTATCTGACTTGTATACATCTGTCACTTACTCGATCTCAAAATAACCTTACTCTAAGAGCTTGTGGTTACCCCCCAGATGTTCACTTAATTTTAAAGTACGTTTTTTCAGTAGTCTCTCACCAAAACTCGCTCACAACTCTGTCACTATTATATTGCAAGTCAGGCTTGATAATTATACACTGTACACAGCAAAAAACTTGATTTTATATTTTTAAATTTAATTTTGGTAGGAGCACAACTAATTGCAATGTTTACTTGACAGCGCCCTCTGTCGAATACCGATGTAGTGTAAACAGATTTATACAGAATTTATAGCTGAGAGCGTGACACAAGCGTGACCTTTAAAGGGTGATCTGTTTGATCGAACTTGATTGAATTACCTCTGTGTGCTGTTCGAGTAACCTGAGACGCGTTATTGAGCTACATGTAACTAGCCTAATTCATAAACGAAGTAAACCCATTAATCGGTAAATGGGAAGACAACTAAATAATGGCTACAGCAAACAAAAGCAATGTCTCGTATATCTAAGTATTACACAAGGAACGATACCCTAAATTCACAATACAAATGCTACGTAAAGTAAAGGGTAAGTTATTGTCTACAATAAAGGAAACTTGTAGCAAAACTTGTAATCTAGAGAACTCGCTACAATTCAAATATTTGTCGAAGGGCTCAATTCAAAGCTGGGAGACGGTGTCTATTAATTATAATGGGTGATACAATACAGCGAATACATATTTGTTCAGTTCACTTTGGTTCCACAGTTCCAATATAACTTACTAATATTATAAATGTGAACGTTTGGATGGATGTGCGTGTAGAAGTGTGGATGTATGTTAGTTAATCAATCAGGCCAGAACGGTTGAACGGATCTGGATGTTATTTGGCACAGAGATAGATTATAGTCTGGAATATAATAATAATTTTATAATAATAATAATTTATTTTATTTCAAAAAGGATTAGCCTAGGTTACATCAGTGTTTACATTACAAAAATGGGCATGGCTATTACACATAATAAGATCCCTGTCCTTCAAACTAGGAAGACCTGTATCTTGAAGAACAGTTTTCTCCAAATAGTACAATAGTTATTTGTTATACAAGAGTGCAAAGTTGCTTTTTAACCGCGTGTTCAATTTTGATGACCGAGCAAGCGAAGGATTCTAAAATTGAATCACGAGCGCAGCGAGTGATTCAAAATTAGAATCCTGAGCGTTAGCGAGGGAATCAAAAGAGCACGAGGTGAAAAATCTTTGCACTCGAGTGCAAGGCGTAACTTTTCATTCCACCTCAGCGAGGAAATGACTAAATGCAAAAAAAAAACGTTTACAATCACAAGATAGGTACACTTTTATTTCAGTTTAGGTATTAATTACTACATTATGACAGGTAAGTATTACAGAATAATCTTTAAATTATAACAAAATAATACTAAGGTATAATTAAGAAAATTTTAAAGTAACGTTGCTACAGTTATTTAAATTGAGTGTAATATTTTTGTTTGGTACTGTAATATTGGTGTTAGTCACTTGTGTACTGTTTTTCGGTAAACTATCTGTCATACTTAATAGTTGTACCGATTCATCGGATTCCCTTGGCGTCAATGTTGGAGAGAGAGGGAGATGGTAAGAACCGCGTACAAAGCAAATTGAAAAAAGAACACCAAGAAGGGTCCGAGTCTGAGTTTTTAACAAATTAAAAAAAAGTTGTATGATATATTCGGCACCATAGAGTTGGTGGCGTGGTTTTTCTTTTTTAATTTTGGGTAAGACTATGCGCTGGTAACCTAAATATCAAAAGCCAAAAAGTTTTTACAGTGAGTTTTTATCTCCAAGTTCGCAAAATGAAACTGGCCACTAGCTGTGTGTTGGATGGTGTCAAACAATTTGAAAAAAGAACATGTGAAAATTGCAGACGACAAACATTAATGGAAAAAGTGTTACATTAAGCTTCACTAACTGCAACAATTTCAATATAAATTTCAATTAGTAAAGATTTAGTTTTTTATTTTCCTCGTAGGTGTAGTATAAAGCACTATGTATCACTCGAGAGAAAGTGCGATTCCCGATCTCGGGTGTTTTAAAGTCCTCGCCTACGGCTCGGGCTTCAAACGTCACCCTCGACGGTAATCGGTCACTTTCTCCTCTCGGTGAACAATTTACTATTATCTCGGTACAATATTCCCTTGGGATAAAAAAAACACTTTTGCACGCGGACGAAGCCACTGGCAGAAGCTAGTTTGAAATAAATCGTGATTTATGTCTGCGCAGCCATGAATTTGAAACACTCATTACTTAAATAGTGACATTGATAAAACGGTGAGTACGTGATATCGTACAAATGAAATATTCTCGAAAAGGATGTCGTAATGCAGTCATATATTTCGTAGTAGATACTAGTGACACGGACACTCGTTTTGCATAAATGAGTGAGCAGAACTGCAAATGAAATTCCTGAAATCGGTTTTTTTTTTATGTATTATACTTAGCAATTGAGCTACGTTCAGTCTCTTTTAACGAATAGATACAGTAGTTTTGACTGCTGAAACAATTCCCTAGCTAGTCAGTTCAGTCGACATCTAGAACAATGAAAGTGAAACGAGTGAAAGAACTCAATTGTGATAAGAGGGAGACTGAAATTTCCACATCAGAAGTCTTCTTAACCATCGCTCAAGTGAGAACAAATGCGCGGGACGCGACAAGCGACTAATTGTGCCTAAGTTTTGTCATTAGCACAAGTATTTATCGCTTAGTCTCCTTTCAAGAACACAATCTAATAACTAAAGAAATATTGCACGAAAAATATTGTAGTTTCTAAAACTTATTCGCTTATTTAATACGAAAGAATAGTAACGCCTTTATTGAGATTGATTCATAAATAACTTATTTTATTATTTTAGATTAGACTATGAAAGTAAATCATCTTTTTGGCATCTAGTAGTCTAATTTTGGATACGAAACTGTTTTGGATTATTACCCTAACTACAAACTACTAATGGAAATTGTAATACCGAACATTCTCAAGCTCGGAATGTAGCTCGGGATAGATTAATGAGGACTATTAATTAAGCCCAATTAGTTTTCAGACAAATAAAGCTAGTCAAACCACAGCGAGACCTACATATAGATAAGTATAGTACTACCAACACCCACTCGTAAAACATCAACATATAATCAGAATATATTGGTTAAACTTTTCATATAAAACCCTGTCTATCTATAAACAAATCAGTACTGTAGACGTATCGGAGAGAAAATTTTCCGGGACGCGCTCGATATGGCCAGACAAAGGTAACTTTTGTTTCACTTAGCAGCACTGAGCGAGTCTGTCTCAAAGTTTATAAGATACATTAAGGTTGCTTGTTCTCAACGATACGGCGAGGGATTTGCTCAACTTGTATGTTACAATATTTACGTATATCTACATCAAACTTTTTGTTACAAGTGTGCTTCAGAGCTCTTTCTTTGTGAAGTTATTGGTATTGAAGGGGTTTGGTGAGAAAGTTTTATTCAAATGTATGCATTGTGAGGTCTTAAGGGTCATTTCGTTGCATGATAGAGAAAGAAGAAGATAGAAACGACTTTAGTACTGTTAGAGATTTCACAATACTAAAAAAACTAGCGAAAAAGATATATGTAAAGCTTAGTTAAGATACAAAATAAACGGAAATAATAATAAAAAGTCGCACGGACGCGCACAGAGGAAAACCAGAATCAGTCTTCATAAAAAATCAATGCGGTTGGATTTTTCTTTGAGGATTAAGGAAAATGTAAAAATAATGCTATTTCCTTTGATTTTTCTACGTAGGATTTTATCCTTATCAGAAGCATTATATCTTAGTTAAATAATACAAGATGGTATTTTTTGCACAAAACGATGGAGGCGAGAAATAATTGGTAGACACAGAATAAAATATCTAGGCGTTAAGTCAACCTCTTCTAATTAATCGAGACGAGTTTCAAGAATCTTTAATTTTGTTTCAAGATGAAAATTATCAGGAAAACTTAACAACAAGACCTGGTAGGTAAATGAGATTTTTAATAGGTAATAAAAATGTTTGGATTGAATTCCAAGCATTTCCAAAATTTTTGAACGATTTGAATAATTTGTTCGATATTGTTGGTAAATTGGTTTTCTATTGCAATATTCAACAATCTTAAGACCTCAACTCTCAATCCAATGTTTATTTAAACTACACTGAGGTGCAACAAGGGATGAAACAAGCCCAAGCCCTTTATACTCGACCTTACAATCCTC
This sequence comes from Orthosia gothica, assembly GCA_949775005.1. NCBI lineage: Eukaryota > Metazoa > Arthropoda > Insecta > Lepidoptera > Noctuidae > Orthosia > Orthosia gothica. Next base: position 11,369,209 of record OX459041.1, read on the forward strand.
AATGGCAGGAAGAAATAGAAGCAAAAGGAAAAAATCAAGATTTATTTATTTGCCTATACTCCAAGGGTCTCGTTCGACTGGCAGGTGTGCTGTAGTTGACGGAGACCTCCACCGTCACCACTTCTCCGGATACCACTGAATGTTCAGGGTATGCCTGCGGAACATAATAATGTCGTTAAAGTTTGGATGGTTCGATTTTATCGAAAGAGGAATAAATAAATACTGGTTTTGGTTCGAACTTTTCTATAAAAAATATAGGTACTACTAGATATTTATACTACTGATTACTAATGCACAATGCAATGGTTCCTTTGCTAAATAAGACAAATTGTACAAACACTGATCACCTAGTTTGATGTCGTATTAAGTCCGCCTCTGTACGTTTGTGTGCATGAAGTATTAAATAAATAAATAAATAAATAAATAGTCATACATTACAAAATAATATAATAATTTGTCATTGTAGTTTCTCGAAATAAAATTTTATGCTGCACCGTGTTACTAACAAAATATAAATATTTATGTTTTCCAAAATAAAATTATTCAAGTTATTACCAGGTGAAAAATCTGCTGCAGATAAGAAAAAAAATATTTTATAGTTTGCACGAAAGTACTAGTCTATATTATGACTGTCGACATATTCAATTTAAATTTGATTGAAATTTTTAGGTATTATAATATTCTAAGATATTTAGCGACGTGTATAACACAATTGAAAGTAGAACACGTGGATTTTCCACACGGCTGAGCCTATGCATAACTCTGAAAGCTGGTAGCAGCAGGTTATAGTGATAAAATGGCAACGGTATCGTTTCATAACACGTTATATTTTTTTTTTTAAACGTTTCCCCACTAGTACTAGAAATTTCTTCCTGTATCGTGGGTGCGTTTACAAACATATAAACTCACATACACAACACCCAGAGCCGGAACAACTATCTGTAGGTCATACAAATATTTGTTTCGTGCGGGAATCGAACCCGCGACACGCAGCGCAGCAGTCAATCGCTCAACCACTGCGCCAACCGTGCGCCCGTTAAACACATTACATTAAACACATTACGGTAAAGAGTGACACGTGTTATACCTAATGGACTCTTTGTTATTTACTTTTATTTCTTAATGACTTATTATGAAAACTAAAAGTTAACTTAAAACAATTCTAGTGTTGCTATATTTCGCGTGTGTTATATTTTTGTTATGCTTATACAAAAAAAAAGATACTTAGACATTTTCGTTTAATATGTAAAGTCAGTTTCATATTATTTCAAATTAAAACAATACCAAAGCGAAGCTGAAATAGAACGACAACTCCGTCTGAAAATGTGAGGAGGCCATTTTACAGCTGAAAATATGGCTGTTTTTACCATTGTAAAAGAAAGATTTAAACTGCCGTCATTTAAGTGAATTGTTATAGAACTTTCGAGAATAATAGGCGATAAAGAAAAATGAGATATTTTCCACTTGGAATTTATCTATGACAGCCCAGAGTTTGGCAGTTGGCGGTGATACATTCCCGTGCCTCGGAAAGCACGTTAAAGCGCAGATACTCCTCAGATTTTAAAATGAGGATCACGTTTAAACGGTTTGTCGTAATTTTGTGGAAAAATATATGTTATATTAGTTGTAGTGGTGTTTTTTTTTGTTTAATTTGTAAAGTTATGCTTGTGTAAGAAGGACAAAAAAAATACATTCGCACCAAAACCGCCGGGCGCATTTAAATTAAATTGTCACCATATCAAAGACAATTTAACTATCTTCATTTCGATTCAAGTCTTTTTTTTGTCATGGAATATAAAGAAAGTACAAGTATAACACAATATATCTTTATTATGTACGTATTATAAGTTCTTAGGTGTAATCTTGAGGAATAACCAGCGTTGTATATAATACAAGTATTAGAGCGGACGTCACACGATCGCAGCGTGCGCGGCGCGATCTCTCTCGGTACGTAGCGTGGAGTCGACTGGCCACGCGAGCGAGCGCTGGCGGGGGCGCGGGGGGCGCAGAAACAAGGCAAGTACCTATCATTGACGCGGCGACGCAGGAGTAACATGCAACACAGCGCTACACACTCCCCCTCTAGTCCGAACATAGCGCCCTCGCGTTTGGGCTAGCAATCAAATTTACGCGGTCGACCGCGTCTGCGCTTCTCTCTTACCGGAGCCTCGACATCACCGATGAATGGAGTCAAATCAGAGACATGGTAACGTCCTACATGCTCACCTCTAGTAACTCCCTCCACTAGGTAAGTAGTAGGGCTTACCACTTCGCGGATGCGATAAGGGCCATCCCTCCGGGGTATAAATTTCGCAGACTGCCCGGGGCCGACATCATTCATGCCTTGCGTTTTCAACAAAACAAGATCACCTACCTTGTATTCTGGAGGGGCGCGTCTACCTTCATCTGCGTACTTCTTCTGCAGAGACTGGTTACGTTCGTGAACATCTCGAGCGTCAAGCAACACCGTAGATAACTTACGAAGGTAAGGAGTGATATTGTGGACGAAATTATCGCTTTCCACAATGGTCTTCATGTCTGCCACGACGTCCGATGGCGCGCGCAGCTCTCTCCCGAAGGTAAGGAAAGCTGGTGAAAATCCAGTGCTCGCTGTAACAGCGGAGTTCATCGCGAATCTTATGGCCGCGAGATGAGTGTCCCACGATGCGTGATCCTTTCCTACTAGTATCGCTAATTGTGGTTTAAGGTCACGGTTTTTCCGCTCAACGGGGTTCGCTTCTGGGTGATACAACGGCGTCAAAGACTGTTTGATACCCATCACATGACACCCCTGCTGCATCACCTCAGCAACAAACTGAACTCCGTTGTCGCTGATCATCCTGTGCGGGACTCCATACCTCAGAAAGACTTCGGATATTAAAACCTCAGCGCATTCCATGCTGGTGGCTTTTTCCAACGCAAATAGCTCAACCCAATGGGAGCACGTGTCTTCTAGAATTAAAATCCAACGGTTCCCTTTCGAAGTCTTTGGTAGGGGTCCAAACAAGTCGACCGATACCACTTCGAATCGCCGGGTGGGTGCAGGCGTCTGGAGCAGTCCTGCGGGCTTCCTGTTGTCTATCTTGTATCGCTGGCAAGCTGCACAGCGTTTAATATAGTCTGTGACAAAAGACTTCATACCTGGCCAAAAGTATCGCGCTCTGATGCGTTGTAAGGTACGTTCAGCACCAAAGTGGCCTGCCGTAGGAGCGTCGTGGAACTCTACGAGGACAGCTTCTCTCTCGTGTTTCGGAACCACGAGGCAGGCGGACTCGGCGTCCTCAGATTCGGGTGCGCACCTGTACAATACACCATCAGATACCAGGTATCCTCTCTCTGACCATCCTCTCCCCCTGAAGGGATCGTCGTTTGTTTCAAGGTCCTCGACGATACTCTTCAGCTCTGGGTCCTTGAGTTGATTAGAGCGCACATCTTCAGATGTCCTATGTGGCACATCTACGGTCACTAAGCATACCTCGCAACAAGCTGGACGGCTTAGTGCATCGGCAATTACATTCACCTTCCCGGGAGTGTACTGTATCTGCAGGTTATAGGCCTGAAGGGTTAATGCCCATCTGGCAAGACGACCACTAGGTGACTTAAGGCTCATCAACCAACGTAACGGCTGATGGTCGGACTTAACTACCACCTCCGAGCCTTCTACGTAACCTCTGAACTTCGTGACCGCCCAGACGACGGCAAGAGCTTCGCGCTCGGTGGTGGTGTAGTTGCGCTCGGCTGGCGAGAGTAGGCGACTGGCGTACTCTATGGGCCTTTCGTCGGAGCCCTCCCCCTGCATCAAAACTGCGCCGAGACAGTAGCCACTGTTATCTGTCCGGAGGGAAAAAGGTTTGGACTCGTCAGCCTGGCGAAGAATGGGAGCGGTGATCAGGAGCTCCTTGATGCGCTCGAAAGCAGCCTGCTGCTCATCATGCCATCTCCAACTGCTGTTCTTCTTGAGCAGGTCAGTCAAAGGCTTGGTTATTGTAGCGTAGTTCGGTACAAACCGTCGAAACCAGCTGGATGTGGCCAAGAAACCTTTGAGCTGCCTCTCGGTCTTTGGGGCAGGCATGTCAGCAATAGCTGAGGTTTTCTCTGGGTCTACTTGCAGACCTCCAGGAACAATTATGTGACCAAGGAATTTCACAGAGTCACGGGCGAAGCAGCTTTTCTTTCTATTGACTCGAAGATCGAACTTCTCGAGTCTCTCGAAGATAGCTTCGAGATCTTCAATATGACCTTCGAAACTCGGTGACAAGATTATTAGATCGTCCAAATATCCGAGGATAGTCACAGGCCTACTTACTTTAGGGTCTGCTGGGATATCAGAGCTGCCGCTTACCTCTTGTCCTCTTATAGGCACACTCAGGTTTGACTTGAAACGGTCTATTAATCTCTGAAACGTAGCGCCAGAGTTGCGTAGGCCCATCGGCATCCTCTTAAACCTATAGGTGCCGGAGGGTGTAACGAATGCAGTTTTGTCGCGGTCCTCTTCAGCGACACAAACCTGAAAGTAACCGGAGTGGAGGTCTAGCGTCGTCATGTAGCTGGTCGTCTTTGCTGCATGAAGCACGTCTTCCATGCGCGGGAGTGGGTACCTATCCGGCTCAGTCACTGCGTTGAGCTTACGGTAGTCCACACATAGGCGGACGCCACCATCCTTCTTCGCGACTAAGACGACGTTGGCGGCCCACGGCGACTCGCACTCCTCTATTACATCTGCACGCAGCAGCTTCTCAAGCTCACCGTCCAACAACTCTCTCTTACCTTGCGACATCCTATAGGGTGGTGAAGCGATCGGTTCTTGCTTCTCGTCAACCCGAATGTGATGAGTGGCGTAAGTTGTAGGGGGGCCTTCGGTGGCGAAGCGCTCAACTCTCTCGGTTATGAGCTGGTTGAGTTGTGTCTTTTCAGCAGGTGACAGCTTCGTCCCTTCATCCTCTCTCAGCGCCAAGCCGGTGGTATCAACCTGCATCAGCTCTGCATCGCTGGTGGATGTAAGGCTAAAAGACTGCATAAAAGTAAACTTCTGCCCTGGGAAATTATTAAAATGCCAACGGTTATGTTGGAGGTCCACTAATATACCTGCTTTAGCAATAAAGTCCTGTCCTAGAAGTGTCCTATTATCTGCTTCCGGTATCACTAGGAAAGTGGTGGGGATAACGCGTCCCTGAATGGTGACGTTCGTGTCACATGATAACAACTCACGTACCTTCTGCGTTCCATCGGCGAGGCCGAGGTTGCGACGTGTCTTCGTAAAGGTAGTCCCGCTATCTAATAATATTTTATAGAGTCCGGGACTAGCGAGACTCTCAGTAGCACCTGTATCCAGCATTGCAACACCTACTAAGGACGCAACTTCTATTTTGACCGTAGGGTGTGACGGATCAGACTCATGGGTGATAGCACTTTGGAAACTCACCTTATCAGTGGAGGGCATGCCTTTACACGTTGGACACTTCGAGCGTATTACTCCTTCTCGACCACAGCCGTAACAAGACAGCGGTGCATTATTACTTTGGTCACCTGATTTTATTTTAATTTTGCATTCATCTATCGAATGACCAAACCGTTTACAAAAAGCGCAGCGCGGTCGTACGCGTTTCATATTCGAATTTGTATCGTTACAAATATTCGAACTAGAGTCGGACACAGCGCGCGAAGGGTTACTTTGATTAACCGTTGTAGTCGGAGGGTTAATGTTTACATTACGAGATTTCGCGGAACTTGTAGTGTAATTACTATTATTAGTGGAAATATTCGCGTTATGAGGCTGAATTTGTGATTTAGTATGACTTACCTTTTTTTTTTTTTTTTTTTTTGATAACGCTGGAAAAAAATGCATTACGCATACCCGCCCATCGGGGGAATGGACGGGCTATGTGGGACTCCCCGGGCAAGCCCGGTATACCCACTAAAATAAACCAGCGCACTCCCGCATCGTCTTTATGGAGGAGGACTGGGAAACCGGCACAGCCTTTACGCCCAGTCCTCCGCCGACGAATGCCCACCACAATGGCGGGCCCCGCACGCCCCTCCCTCAGTGGAGGGGCCCGGGAATGACCGTGAGTGATCGGCCATTCCCGCCCGACGAGGGTGGCGATTGTGCAATGCAGACGACAGGCGCCCCCGCACCTGCCGCCCGCTAATCACCACCAGGGGGTGGGCGCAGGCGATCGTACAACCGCCCTCTCCCACCCCCACCGCTGCCTCCTTTTGCGACATGGCGTCCTCGCAAAAGGAGGCAACCGCCGCCCAGGCCTCCCCGCTCCCCAGCATGGATTTACCACACCGGGAAGCGAGAGGACCTGCCAAACACCTCAGGGCACGGCGCAGCTACGCCCCCGCTGGGCACACCTAGACGGTGTGCCGCGCCGTACCCTCCACCGCACTGGACCTAACGGTCCCCTCCTATGCGGCATCTGGCCAGAATCCGCGAAGGCCAGATGCCGCCCTCCGCGTGTGCGGCGAAGCGTCGAGAACGACACTCCGCCGCCTCCTCCAACCATTGACTTGTCCCTGCCGACCATCCCACGTCAAAAGAGGGTCGGCAACGACAAGTCACACCCTCCTCTTGGGCCCACCTCCCGCCCCCGAACCGCGGCCACCCCCACCCGCAGGAGAGATTCCGGGCTGCAGAGCCAGGTGCAGAGCGGGCAAAGCCCGGATGCAGAGCCGGGCAAAGCAGGGTGCAGAGCTGGTCAGTGCACTCGGGGAACTCAAACCGCACGAGTACCGAGTGCAAAGCCAGGTGCAGAGCGGGCAGAGCCGGTCACTGCAGAGCCGGGCAGTGCAGGGTGCAGAGCTGGGGTGCCCCGGGCGTTCCCCCCCGCAGGGGAAGGCGGCCCGCCCAGAGGCAAGGAAGTGAGCCCCACCGCTTACCTACCAAACCTAACCTACCCCACCCACCCCAACCTACCTACCCAGCCTACCCTTTCGCCGCGTCTGGAGTGTCCTCTGCTATTCAGAGGAACACCCAGAGCGACGAGTCCCCCCCCTACCCCCCCGTCAGATATTCGCCATCGCCAACAAGAACCCACGAATGGGAAGTTATTGACGGTGCCCAGGGTGCACCAGCCCAACGGGTTGCTCTTCTCCCCGGACGTATCCGAAAGAGACCAGCAACAAACTAGGCCAACGTGGAGGTTACCTGACCCGCACCCCATAGTATGACTTACCTCACCTAGCGTCTCCTCAACATACCTTGCTCGCTCGAGTAGACAGTCGACACTACTTACACTATCGCGTGACACTCTTTTACGAAACTTACGATGTAAAAGGCCGTAAACTATGTCTACTTGCATAACATCTGGTAGCTTATATGGTATACGCGACATTTCTGCTCGCACTCGCGATATAAAGGAATCGACACTATCGTTATCACTTTGTTCGCGCGCAAATATTTCTCGTAAGATCCGGTGGGCGGGGCGAGGGGCGCCGTACATGAATCGAAGGCGGCGTATCGCGTCGTCCCAGGTCTCCACGGTAGATTTCACTCCTTGCCACCACACTGCGGCGTCTCCGGTCAGCAACATAGGTAGACCTCGAAGGGCGTGTTCGTCGGATACACTTGCGCACTCTTTGTAGATGAGCACGCTCTCGACAAATGCTTCTAGGACTTCGGTACTGCGAGCGGCTCCGTCGAAGCGAGCCGTGCACCGGGTAAAGTTGCTGTGCATGCCATGCACGGTTGGTCCAGTGTGTGCATCGGTGGGTTGAGTCGGCCCCGTAGGGTCGCTACTCGTTGACGTCGGCGTCGACGTCGCTACGCTTCTCATGACGTTGGATAGCAATCGTGTGAGCTGTTCTTCGGACATGGAAATCATGTTACCACATGTCGTGGCCGGGATCGGTGTAGCCGTTGCCGTGGTGTTCACGCTCGCGGGGTTTGCTACCGCGTGGCTTTCCTCATCGCTACTGGAACTAACGTTTTCCTCTTCGTTGGCGTGCGCGCGGCGTGTTTTCGGCGGCATTTTCTCGACGATAACACTCGGTAATGAACGCAAACGGTAAATAATGGCAGTATAGTCCAGTGGATGCACTAATTACTCGATCCGTAGAACACTATTCGCGTGGATTTCGTTCGCACTCGCGTCGGTTATTTTCCGTGTCGTAGGTATTTGCCGTACGGAGCACGTGCCCCACGTTGGGCGCCATTTATAACACAATATATCTTTATTATGTACGTATTATAAGTTCTTAGGTGTAATCTTGAGGAATAACCAGCGTTGTATATAATACAAGTATTAGAGCGGACGTCACACGATCGCAGCGTGCGCGGCGCGATCTCTCTCGGTACGTAGCGTGGAGTCGACTGGCCACGCGAGCGAGCGCTGGCGGGGGCGCGGGGGGCGCAGAAACAAGGCAAGTACCTATCATTGACGCGGCGACGCAGGAGTAACATGCAACACAGCGCTACACAAGTTTTTCCTGGATGTGGATTCTACTGGATGTGGGTAGTGAAAAATTAACACGGTGGCGTCATAAATAAGGCAAATCAAGTTTTAGCAAACATTCTGCTTCCTCGACGCCTATTTTCACTCATATTGCTTGTCGGTAAGTATGTTTGTTAGTCAATCCATTCTCAATCGTTGTATGGATTTGTTTGAAACTGGTTACACGGAATAAGTCCTGGCCTCACCCTCCGCAGTCAGGTCGGCCGCAGCAAAGACAATGTCCACAGGTTGGAGTTCTCGGGTGGTACGTGTCTGCGGCGTATTTCCGCAGACCATGGCCCACCTTTTGTCCTATACCACATCTCCTGTAACCTGCACATGTGAGGACCTTATGGCTGCGTCGGCGAGGGGTGTTGCCGTAACTGAATACTGGGACAAACATAACATTCGAAAACTGTATTTGCCATCGACGCGCTAAGAAGTAGAAGACTTGATTTCAGTATACAATATCTACAATTTTTTAATATGTTTAAGTAAGTTTCGGTTTCGGCCGAAACTGAGACCAAGGCAGAAAGTTCGGTTTCGGCTGAACAACCAGGTTTGGACGGATACTACTTAATACGAGTACCTATCTCGGTCCACAAAACAAATCATATCTTTTCTTATATTCCCTGAGAGTTTACGGCTCTCGTAATTGGAAGACACGGCTATTCCTCAGCTTTAGTTTTATTTTGTACTTTACCTTCACAGATTGCACGAGTAATCAATTATTATATCTCTACCAGACGTTTCCCCCCCGTCTTAGTATAAGTTTGTTATATTCTAATACTAACCAGGTGCAACATGTCTAAAGTTACCGCTCTTCGTAATCCAGTTAGGTACTGAGGATCAGAATATCTAAGACAAAATTAATGATTTGGTTTTGAGTATAGGATTACTCAGTAGCGATTGTTGAAATTGAATAAAAAGACGATCGATGAAATCGATATATTAAATCTGACTTGTTTGAAGAAAAGACAAAACAATTATGACTATCGAATATCTAAAAAGTGTATTTGCCAAAAGCCCATAGTTTTTTGATCCGTACTTAACTCACCCAATGATTAAATATGCAAACCAATGGTTTCAAATTTCGGTAAAACGTGTTTATTCATCAATTGTTAGTCTAACAAAAGGTCAAATAAATAACTCTCCAACTTATTTAAACATTTATGAGGCAAACAAATGAAAAAAAAAAACTTCCTTTAGCTATATTTCATCGGCTAGTACTTGTTTCAAAAAAAAAATGATAATATTATTATTTCTACTGTTTTACAACTTCAATGAATTATTGTTTGAATTTTAATTACAGTGATGATTTTGCATGGAATGTAAAGCTATATAATAATTATTAATTATACCTATAACACTAACATAAAATTAAGCAAACTACTAACAACATTTGAAATGTAACTATGAAACATGGAATAAATGGCTTATTATTATTATAGTACTTGTTTTTAGTTTTGCTACAAACATTAAAAAAAAAACTATATAATGAGTCCGTTGTAAAAGTGCAAAGGACTGATTTCTTATTCATAAAAGAAAATAGCATGGTTCCTAGAAGCATAAATGAGGCAATTTCTAAAAGCGTCCTCATTGTCGCTGGGAAAGCATATGGAACTTTGTAAGCTACTGCAGTACTGTAATATTTAAAAGGCAGGAAAACGTCCCACGCCTCAACGCACGGGTTAAGATATCAATAAAATATCGAACTACTGCGTTATTAATGACAAGGAAAACTCGAGTATTAACGAGCAAAAAATAAAACAATCAGAGATAGCACTAACAAGATGTATTTTTTACCGACTTCAAAAAAAGAAGGTTTTTAATTCGGTACGTATGTATGTACTGTTGGAATTGCACAATATTCACATAATGATGATTATCTATGCGGGCTTCTAAACATGTGTGCCAAATTACATAAGTGTGTGTATGTTTGTATGTATGTATGCTTGTCCTAGCATGTCTCCTAAACTAGTAATCGGATCATGATTATGTTCCAGCTGCTATGTTATGTAAGGTGGCATATATCGTAAATATGCGAAGCCAACTTTCCAGTAACCCTTGAGGTTAATTAGAAACATATTCTCGAGACTATTTATGAAGAACGAGGCAATTCCAGGATTAATTCAATAAAAAACTCATATTGTATAAGAATAGCACATTTATTACGTGAATAGTGTACAATACATTATGGCACTTCGTTGCGCATTATTATTAGATATTATATTCCTTAATACTAAATGCTTATAAATATGAAAAACAACGTACAAAATACTGGTTATACTGACACGGAATCTCCATTCGAACGAACAACATGTATACACCTGTGATCCGTCGAGGGGGCTTTGCGTTCGACCCTCAAACAACAAAGATACGAGTAGTATTGAGTCCCAACTCCCATATAATAGGGGTAAATCTCTCGTTTAGTTATTTCAAACCCGAGTGTCATTTTCCTAGAGAAAAGTGCTCGAATCGCCAATGCATGTGACGGTTGAGATTAGGTTTCACTTCTTCAAATCTTCTAGCCGTAGTCACTGAAGTGGTTTCGTTCGAGCAGTTGGCAGGTTGCAGTAGTACTTCTATAGAGAGGAACAAGGTGATGCCACTCGAGCTGGTTATTGTGGACTTTCCTAGAGAAAACTACCTGAAAACCCTGGACACTAACGCATCTGGTGGTTGAGATAAGAACTTAAATCTCCTAGCCGTAGCCTCTGAAGTGGTTTCGTTCGAGCAGTCGGCAGGCGTTGCAGCAGTACTTCCTGAAGGGCGGCACGAGGCAGTGCCTGGCTAGCTGGTCACTGTCAAAGAGTTCGCAGTACTGCGTGGTGTCGGCTGGTGGGCAGGCAGGCCGTGAGCGGGAGCCACAGTGTCGCACGCGACAGCGACGGTGACGCTCGTGAGGTCGAGGACCGCAGAGGAGTTCATCTGATGCTGGACAAACGAGTGGTCGGCGAGAGATGCCGCGGCCGCAGGTTGTTGAACACTGTAAAGAGATAGTACAATTTGAAAAAGGCATGTTTACATCTAGGGGAAAGGGCTCTACTGTCCTCAGTAGAGGTTCTTCTTCTGAGTAGTGTTTTCCCGAAACCTAGCACACTGGGGACAAAGGAGTCCAAAACTGCAGAACAGCTTACATATGAAGACTAAAGGATTACAATGTCTCTCTCGTCTAAACAATGTTTGTCGCCATAAACTCTAATCTTCAGAAACTTCAGGATATTTTAGCGGTCGGCATCATGTCAATTTCACACAAAGACCCTATAAAGTTCCATTACAGACCAAACTAAATATGGTACAGAATCGCCCACCAAACCACCAAAAGTATCATTATAATAACCTTTACCATACTCATAATAACATTCTCTAATCTACTCGCAAACCGCCAATTAGCTGCGGCGGAAACAGTTCCGTGAACTAGTAAATCAAACCAATTTGCAGAGCTACATCTCGACTCTATTTGCACGAAATGCATTGCAAGGTTTCCTGCTAACTGGGTCGCTCCACTGAACACAGTCGTGCCTTTTACAAGCTCCGATATCATAATTATGTTCGATCGATGCTGTGGATATGTGAACATTATCATTCTCACGACATTTTTAGCTTGAAAGCCTTTTTGTGTAAAATATCCCTGGCTATACAAACTAGGCCACTCATGGCTTCATGACTTTTCATGAAGGTTCCATTTACATTTATATACGGGCACCTTTACATGTTTACGGTTGGTTACGCTCGGGCCTTATGTATATAGGTAACAACATACATATTTACGTAGGAAAAAATGCGGAATATGTTCGTCTTTGCATTTTTAGAGGATAGGTAGACGTACTATATTAGTACTGCTTTAATCTTTGGAAGCTTTTACCCGCAACAGAGAGATAATTAATGGCCGCAGTGGTTTTGTAGTTGCTTTGTTGTCGAATGTCGTACAAATGATGTACTGTATGCGAATTTCTCGTTACAGTGTAACTTGATGTCGGTTTTAATTAGTTAGATGTTGAAGCCGAGGTAAAATCCAACGTAACAATTATAGGAGCTGAGAATCTGGCTGAGGTGAGAAGTTCAAGATATACACTATCAAAGGTAAGTTATAATTATGATGTTTAAATGTATATTACCTGAGTCCACGGCATCTCTCTCCAGTACACGGGACAAGGCAGGCGGTTGCAAGGCTGCCGTGTCTCCGGTTTCGGGGATGTGCACAGCGCTGGAGAGACGCTGTTCTTTATTAGTTCTCGTCTTGATGATGTACTGCGAAAATTATATTCAATAATATTGGAAAGTTCAGTAATGCGGTAGTTGATAGACTTGATAAGGGTTACAAATGCTTCGGTATATTTGTATTTATATCGAAAGCGTTTGATACGGTCTTTGTTCCAATACTCCTAGCTAAACTAGAGGTCATTGGGGTTCGAGATCTGTCCCTGGATATATTTAAGGATTACCTATCCAATCGCACTCAAGTAGTGAAAATTGTCAATGTTGTGAGTGAGGAAGAACAGATCAAATACGGAGTCCCACAGGGAAGTATTCTCGGCCGCACATTGTTCTTAATTTATGTCAACGACCTATGTGGGATGAGGCTCGATAGTTGCGATATCTTTACTTATGCAGACGACACAGCCTTATTAATATACGCGAGGAGCTGGTTGGAGGCCAAGTCTTTGGCCGAAAATAACCGGAGAGAAGTAATGTTGTGGTTGACCTCGAACCTACTTACTCTCAATATAAATAAGACAAAATTCATACGCTTTTATCTTCCAAATTCTCCTACACCACCAACTGAAACCACAACCATCACGGCCCATTTTTGCAATAGCTCAACAATCACCTGCTCGTGTCCACCTTTAGCAAATGTTGCCAGCATAAGATATCTAGGTGTTGTGATTGATGAAAGATTGGACTGGAGCACTCAAGTTAAAACTCTTACCGGGCGTGTAAGAAGATTAACTCTATGTTTTGAGGCATCTTCGTCATTCTGCCGATCTATCAGTGATGCCTACAGTATATGTTGCACTGTGCCAATCAATTCTTAGTTACTGTATACCTGCATGGGGTGGTACTTGTAAAACTTTGTTTCTGCAATTAAAAAGAGCCCAGAGATACCTCCTAAAAGTTATACATTATAAACCGCGTTACTACTCGACTGAGGACCTGTATAGGGAATGTCAGTTATTGACCGTTAGACAATTGTTCGTCCTCCGTACCATACTTCGGCGACACTCACAACTTATCCTTAGTAACCAGATTTTACAAAAAAGACGCGGAGCACTTGTTTGTTCTCCTGTACAATGCAGGACCAGTTTCGCATTGCGTCAATATATCGCATTGAGTTCTAGAATTTATAACAAAATTAATAATATTATCTCACTGTATAAACTTAATAAATATAACTTGAAAAATAAATTAACTAATTGGCTTAAGTTTTTGAATTATGAAGAAACAGAAAAACTCTTATTAATTGTCAAGTAAAATACATCTCAGTAAATATAATATAATATTCAGATAATTAAATAAATTTAATGTAAGTGAAATCAATATTGCACACAGATTGATGTTATAATGACATGAGAGCGGAGAGCCGCCGAATCCCGAAATACGAGCTAGTCTCAGTTTGGGAATCGGTGTGTTATTTATAATTGCCCCATTGTACAATCATTTAACATTACCATTGTGTTGCATTGATTTATTTATTGTACTTTTTGAAATAAATAAAAAAATATTATTATTATTTTTCCTTTTTTTATCTTATTTCTTACTTATTACATTTTTAAATATTTGAAAACTTAAAAACATTTGAAAATATAAAAAATAGAGGCCAACCGGAATCGGGAACAGGGTCCAAGCTACCGGTGGTTAGGGCTCCAGAGACAGGAACCTCCTCACAATGCGAGCCGTATCGAGGAGTACTGCCTTCTGTATCAGACCCTTGATCCAACCGCCCAATGACAGCCTCGACAGATGGTCGTCGAGGCTCTTGGCCATCAAGCCGTTGGCCGTAACGACAATCGGCACAATGATCGCCGAGTCCACATTCCACATGTCGACAACCTCGTGTGCTAAGTCGAGATACTTGACTTGTTTCTCTTTCTCAGCTTTCACGAGGTTCTCGTCATTCGGGATCGTGACATCGATTATCATTGTGCGGCGCGCTAATCGGTCTATCACCACTATATCTGGCTAATTGGCAACAATAGTCCTATCAGTGATGATAGACCGATCCCAGTACAACGTGACATGGTCATTTTCGAGAACTGGGTCGGGCACATACTTGTAATACGGGACCTCCGATTCCACTAGATTGTACTTCAAAGCAAGTTGCTGGTGAATAATCCTGGCCACTTGGTTATGCCTGTGTTTATTATTATTAAAGGATTTTTAATACCGAGACAAGAACTTGGTAAATGAATGCGGCTTGCATAAATTTATTAAGCTCTTTTCGAGGTATTTTGAATATCATATAAATGTACATTTTCTGCCAGCGGCTTTGCCCGCGTGAAAGTCAAAAGTTATCCCGAGAAAACATATTCAAGGACTATAATCTATCTCTGTGCCAAGTTTCATCCAGATCCGTTCCGCCGTTCTGGCGTGATTGAGTAGCAAACATACACACATCCACCCAAACTTTCACATTCATAATATTAGTAAAATACATACATAAACTCACGTTTATTTCCACAAAAGTAGGCAGAAACTAGAGAACAACCACGCCACTTGCTACCATCCTTATACATATTGCTTTTCCTCCATTTCCTAATCCTACATTTGAGGCTTAATTTTTGCCTAGAAAGGGCAATTTTGATACCTAGTAGTTTGATACCAAGTACACGACGACAGCACTTCAAATTCTTAACGCAAAGCCTTTGATCTTTTAGCTATTTTTCTGTTCTGCAGGTTAGATGGCAGTTGCTCTCGTGTTTATTTATTGAGTGAGGCAGTTGGTACGGTGGTGGTTAAATTATGAAGACACTGACCTGACGTTAAGTGGGACACAGAATAGCTGCCTCTCCTGCACGCCGTCGTTCCCGCAGGTGGCGCTGCACTCCTCCCATTCACCGCTTGCCCACGTGAACTCACAACTGTATGGAAACAATAATACAGTATTTACTATATTGTTTAATTATGCTGGTAATTAAGTGAAGTCAAAATGGTTACATATAATTAAGTTCGAAATATTGACACTGCACTCCATTTTAGGCTTCCTGAATTTCAATTTATTATACTTAGGAATTGCAATACATATAAGGACTATGCTGTTATCATGCTGGTAGCACTAAGTAAATGAGCCAGAATACCAAACACTACCTGTAAATAATGTGCATGATCTTTTTCTCTCATTTCAAACCTTGTTTGCAATAACCGCTAATGTCTTTAATCAATTTTATAGGTGATTTATTTTGATTAATTCGGGAAACGAGAAAATACAAAGAAGTTTGTTCGCCCGTCTACCTGATTTAAATCGCCCATTGCAGATAATGACAAAGTTGTAAATAGATTCCTGATATGAAAATTTGAAAATTCTGAAAAGGACTCTAAAACGATGTTTTTTGTTCATTTTCTTATTTTTCTGGAAGATTATGAAAGATTCACTACCTAAAACACATATCTAATAAAAACAGTTAACAACCTGTAAAACTTTATTCTCAGGGTAGAATTTATAAAATAATTTAATTGTTCAGAGTAACAGAATCAATAGGTTAGGAAAGTTTTTTAACAGACTTCAAAGAAGACCGTCATGGGTGTATTTTATTTTGTTTTTTTTTATTTATTAGTCAAAATAAAAATAATAATTGCGAATATTAGTCAAAATAAAAATTCAAAATGGCGCCAACCGAAATTATTGTCATGGGTGTCACTTTCGTGGTTTTTGGGATCGCTAAATGCTAATATGGAGTCGAAATTAAAATACAAGACAGCGCGGACTTAAATTTTTGAAACTTTCGTCATGGGTGTCATTTTTTTGATTTTTGGGATCGCTAAATGCTAATATAGGGTCAAAATTAAATTCCAAGATTGCGCCGAACGAAATTTTCAAATTTTTTGTCACAGGTGTAATTTTCATGGTTTTTGTGGTTGTTAGATGCGAATTTGGGGTCACAATTAAATTCCAAGATGGCACTGACCGGGGATTTGTGAAACTTTTGTCATGGGTGTACTTTTCATGGTTTTTGGGGTAGCTTGGTCGGTTTTACGAGGACGTGAGCGCGCCGCTCGCTTCGCGGTAACAGTGGCGCGTTAAATACCTACTTCACTGGGAAAAGCTAGCCTTAAGAGTTATTAATTTAGGCTCGGGTCGGCAGCCACAATTAAATATTGAGTTGGTACGGATCGAAGAATTCGATATAAAAAACTTGAGCTTGTTTGTGCAGAAGGTCTCTATTTCTATGAAATAAAGTGAAAAGAAGCGTAGTTATTATACCCCATGTCCAACTTCTACGGTTGAATGGGTTCAATATACTCTTTCATAGTTTGTTTGTGGATTAAATTTCATCTTTTGAGGTTTAGTGGCGATGTTGACCCAGTCCCACTGAAATACTTTGTTGTACACATCAATCAATATCATCATAATGAAACATAGTAAGGATATACCATTTTTTAAATCCGGGGACAGTAAAACACAAAGAATTATAGAACAATATCCGTGTTACCGGTTTTGAGCAAGGTATTTGAAAAGATAATGCTAAATCAAATGCTCATTCATTTTAATACGAATAACATCTTGCATTATAAACAGTATGGTTTCACCAAAGGACGGTGTACAACCGACACTGGTGTCACCAAATAAAAACACATCTTTGATGCGTGGGAGGAGGGACAAGATGTCATGGGTATTTTTTGCGACCCATTGAAGGCGTTTGATTGCGTTAATCAAGAAACATTGCTTTTGAAACTTGAGCATTACGGGCTAAGCCAATCAGCATTAAGTTTAGTGAAATCCTATTCGAATGATAGACAGCAATTAGTTCAAATAAACGGTGTCAATTTGTTGGTATTGAATGTAGATACCCCAGGGCTCAATTTTAGGTCCTTTCTTATTTTTAGTCCCCATTAACGATTTACCCCATCTATTGAAAAACCAACTGCGTGGTATTATATATATATTATGCTGATGACACTTCTTTGATCATTCATTCGCGTTCGATTTTTGCTGAGAGCAGTTGTGTTACATGCGATCGCGCGCGTACCACAGTGTAAAAGTGCTTACGCATCAAAATAATGCCGACCAGTCGGATGCACCGCAATGACCTAGTTATTGCGTAATGCTGGCGGCGAATATTATTGTTAAGTCGAAGTTAATACTCGATTAACTTCTACAATGAGTTCGAATAAGGAAAAACTCAGCGTGAACTTATCAACAGAGACTGAAAGTCTGTTGTACAAGTACCTTTGTGAAGAACATAGGCAGCGTGAAAAGCTGTAAAAAAACCTAAATGACTTAAAAATTCAGATAGAAAACCTCCAGCAACAGCTGAAACTTCAAGCGGAGAATCCACCGAAATCAGCTACTACAACCGCCCCTGAGACTTCTTTCCCGCCTATTGAATATACAACGGATGAAGAAGAACTCGCTCGAGAAACAGGATGGATACGGCAAAAAAGCAAGAAGAAAAGAAAATTGAACACCTCGCCCGCCCGTGAACATAATAAAGGTAAGGAAAAAACCATTAAAACTCCTTTGCCACCACCTATTGTAGAAGATGGTATCCAGGATTACCATATATTCTTTGAGTTTTTGTCTGAGAGCCAACCAGCTGACGCGTTCAGAATCAAAATGATGAAGGGCGATACAATCAAAGTAAATGCCAAAAACGATGATTCATACAGAGCAATTACAAAGACCCTCTCTCTCAACAAGACGTACGAAAATGCACCACCGGTACATGGTGGACATCCCACCCATACGTACAAAGCGTTTTGCGAACACTTTCATTGTACGCACAGCTAAGGAGTGGAATTCCCTGCCGGAGTCTTTATTTTCTGATAGCTACAACCTTGGAGTCTTTAAGTCAAGAGTGAATAGGTTACTTCTAGGCAAGCGTGCTTCACCATCGACCACATCACCACTTACCATCAGGCGAGATAGTGGTCAAACGCGAGCCTATCGATAAATAAAAAAATTGCCTTTGGCAGTCGTATGAGAACAAGCAAGAGAGACCAATTAGAGTTATGGCAATAAAATTGCATTTCACATGCATTCCGGAGAGAATTGTTGAAGATTTGCGTGGCAAAGGCTACAAAATTCTAGAAGCAGTCAACAACTTGAGATGGAAAACCAAAGAGCCACCCAATAATGTTCATGCTTACATTCTTAAACGATGAAAAAACTAGCAAAATTGATAACATCAAAACTGTATTGGGATGTAATGTGGAAATACAACCGGTAAAATCCACAAAACTGGTACCTCAGTGCAAACAATGCCAGGCTTACGGCCATACGCAAAAGTACTGCTCCAAAGAACCGAGGTGCGTAAAATGCACTGGCAAACATCGCACGAAGGATTGCAGAAAATCAAAAGAGGAGAAGCCAAAGTGCGTTCACTGTGGAGCGCCAGATCCAGCTAACTACAGAGGATGTATCGTAGCTAAAGAAATCCAGCAGATTAGAAACAAAAAATCAAACGGCAATAATACTGCCCCTCAACAAAATACACCTACTGGAATAGCTGAAGTCCCCACCCAGTACAAACGAAGGCAAAGCACTACAATTAAAAACGTTTCTTATGCCCAAGTAGCTACAAGAGGCATAGCGAAGGCGCCTGTGATTGATATAAACAGTGACAAAAAGTTAGATGAAATCTTAAAGTTAATGTCATCATTCGACGAGAGATTGAAAAAAAATTGAAAATAGCAACAAAGCTGCTACTTCTAAGCCACAAAAATGAATACTAAACTAAGAATTATGGCGTGGAACTCAAATGGGTTACAAAAACATCAGAACGAGTTACAAGTAGTATTAGACATAGAAAAGATTGATGTGTGCCTGATATCAGAAACTCACTTCACAAAGCAATCTCACATTAAATTTAAAGGGTACAAAGTATACCATGCACTTCACCCAGACAATTCCGCAAGATGAGGTAGTGCCATTATAGTCAAAGAAAACCTACAGCATTTTGAAGAGTTTAAACACAAGGAGAAAGACATCCAAGCAGTCGCAATTTGTCTACAAACCATAAACTATCCTGTAACAGTATCTTCCATCTACTGTCCGCCACGGTATATGATAGAAAAGGACCACTATATGAACTTTCTAACTCGATTTATCTTAGGAGGTGACTTCAATGCTAAAAATACGTATTGGGGATCAAGACTAACAACTACTAATGGCAAAGAACTACTTAATGCCATAAAAGAGCTGAAATGTGATGTCATATCAACTGTAAAGCCCACCTACTGGCCAACAGATTAAAATAAAATTCCGGACTTAATAGATTTTTTTTATAACCAAGGATCTTACAACTAGTTATATAAAAACGGAACAAAGTTATGACATGAACTCAGATCACTCTGCAATATATCTTGAAATTAGCGAAACCATTTTGTATAAAGAAAACAGGCCCACTCTTGTTAATAAGTCTACAGACTTGGAGAGCTTCAAGACCAGATTGAATGATCAAATAGACCTTAAAGTTCCACTAAAAACAGCCTAACATCTAAACGTCGAAGTAGAAAAGTTCATAATGCATATCCAGCAGGCAGCGTGGGAAAATACACGTGACTTCAATAAGAGGACGAAAGGAAATACTTACCCGCTCAGAATCAAACATCTCATTATGGAGAAAAGAAAACAGAGAAAAACGTGGCATCAATCTAGGTGCCCTGAAGACAAACGAATATTGAATTGTCTTACAAAAAAAGTATGAAGACTAATCCAAGACTTTAACGATGAGTCAACCAAAACCTATCTTCAGAGCCTAAGTAACGACCAAAAGACAGACTACTCTCTTTGGAAGGCTACTAAGCACTTAAAAAGACCGATTACCCAAATCCCACCTATCAAATGTGAAAACGGGCAATGGGCAGTAACTAACGAGCAAAAAGCGAAAAGGTTTGCAGAGCACCTAGAAAATATCTTTCAACCAAACGACGGGGAAATCATTGAAGATCACACTTTACTTAATATGGTGACATCGGAAAATTAAGTTTCTATAAAATTAGTAACACCGAAAGAATTCGCACGAGAAATAAAACACAATATAAGTACAAGAAAAGCACCAGGGTACGATTTAATAACAGGAGAACTACTTCATAACCTACCGAGAAAGGGTCTGGTTAAATTAACGACCCTTATCAATGCCGCACTAAGGCTTAAATATGTACCAGACTTATGGAAGGTGGCTGAAGTAATAATGATAGCTAAGCCAGGTAAACCGGCTCACGAAACATCATCCTATAGGCCTATTGCCTTGCTACCAATAATGTCCAAGCTATTTGCAAAGCTGTTACTCAGACGTCTTAAACCTATAATAGATAGCAAGTACATAATACCAGAGCACCAATTTGGTTTTCGAGAAAAACACTCTACTATTGATCAAGTACATAGGATCACAAACGTTATAGAAAACGCCCTTGAAGATAAGAAAGTATGTTCTACTGTATTTATAGACGTGGCGCAAGCGTTTGACAAAGTATGGCATGAAGGCCTTATACACAAATTGAAGAGCCTGTTACCGAAGCACTTTGCAGATATATTAGAGTCCTACGTTAGAGTCTTTAGAATAAGACAAGAAGATTCCTACTCAGAGCTGAAACAAATAAAAGCTGGGGTACCGCAAGGAAGTGTTTTAGGTCCGGTCCTGTACCTACTATACACTTGTGATATTCCTAAATTAGAGCAAAACACGATTGGGACCTTTGCTGATGATACAGCCATAATGGCTGTAGGAAACAGCCATGTAGAAGTAGTAGAACAGGTTCAAATGGCTGTTAATCAAGTTTATGACTAGAGCAAAAAATGGAGCATTAAACTTAATGAATCTAAATCTGTTCACATAGATTTTACCAACAAAAAACATCAGTATTCTAAAGTCCCATACGAGAAATACAGCCAAATATCTCGGTATGACCCTTGACGCAAAGTTACGGTGGAAAGCCCACGTCAAGAAGAAAAAAGAAGCACTCGACCTTCGATTTAGAAGAATGTATTGGCTGCTTGGAAGAAACTCCATGCTGTCTGTGCAAAATAAATTGTTGCTATACAAACAAGTCCTGATGCCAGTTTGGACTTATGGTATTCAGCTATGGGGCTGCACCAGACAGAGCAATATACTAATTATACAACGATTCCAGAACAAAGTGCTAAGGGCAATTGTAAATGCACCTTGGTACATACGAAATGATGACCTCCATTGGGACCTAAAAGTTGAGTTCATCGAAAAATTTTTCCACAAATTTGCAGAAGCTCACGAAAAGAGACTTCATCAGCATGTGAAAGTCGAGGCAATCCAGCTTCTCGACCACTCAAACACAGTGAGAAAACTGAAAAGAACAAAACCGTTCGAGTTAGTGTTAGTGAATGTTACCAGTGTAACCGTGTAACGTACAAAAGTGCTACCAAACAAACACAAGAACGAAGTGTATTCGCCTTAATAGAGACAATAAGAAAAGTGCTATTAGACACATTCTTAGTAAAGACAATTTAATAGTTTAGGCTATAATTAAATTACGTATTAGTCTATTTATAAGGCAAGATTGTAATAAAATTAGGGTTCATCCATATCGATGAACCCTAGAAAAGGGAAAAAAAAACTTTTTGATTTTTAAGATAAATAGACGCACGAGTAACGTTGCCGACGTAAATAATGCATTGCGGCAAGTTCAAAATTGGTTCACTGGTAATAATTAAGTTTTAAATGCTACAAAAACTAGGTGTGTAAAATTAGCCTTGCCGAATGTCAAAAGTTATGATTGTGAAATTATATTAAGCAACGAGAAGCTAGAATTCGTCGATAAAACGGTTTACCTAGGGATCACGCTAGACTCAAGGTTACAATGGGGTCCTCATGTTCGGCAGCTTATGCTGTTAGAAAAAATCATCAATTTACTGGTGTAGATGCCGCGAGGCTGGTCTATTTTAGTTACTTTCATAGTATAATGTCTTATGGTATTAATATGCCGTAAGAAATAATACTATGACACTTCTACATAGTAATATATGGGGAAGGGCTGCAGACCCTCAATCAATTTAAATTCTGCAAAAACCAGAATCTGTCCTAAACCGATAAATCCACAGGCACAGCTAGTATAGTACCTACATAATTTTCGTCGTGGTTTTTCATGTGTGACGATTTGTGTATTTTTGAGTGGATCTTCTAAGCCCTTCTATTTAATATACAGCCCGCAAAACGACTGTCACTGAATATCTGATAGGAGCGACACGTGGCACTTATGTAAATTAATCATTCCACCCCGCTAGACTTTATGACATTGTGGCGTGTTACACCGGGTGCACTGTGTTAATCGGCTGCCTCGTTGTATTCCTGTTATTGCTCAGTCAATACGAAATGTAGACATTTGTTTTAAACTTGCACGCAATTTGTAGATCAAACTAATTTGATAGAATAGAATATATCGAAGTAGTTGTGTTGTCTAGTATATATAGAAGTAGTTTTGTGTTACGTTTTAAAACCTTCACTTCATTGGCACTGTTTACATTGTAAAATCAATTCACTGTAAAATTATATCCCAAGATGTAATTTCATATCATCCTCCTCATTATTCAACTGAAAGCCGTCTACAGCTAGATTCAAACCTTCCCCAGAAACCATGAACCTGTGCCCGGTCCTTCTTCATCCAATAGATTCCCCTGACCGTCACCAATCAGTTTGTCTTCCGCTTTGGGCCTACCCACAAGATTGAAAAGGGAAGAGAAAAGATAACGTGACGGTTCACACTTCACAGAGTAAAATGGAAGAAGAAACGTGTTCATCGACCCCAAGGAAAATAGGATAGGAGCGTGGTATTACATATGAGGTGCGTATCACAAGTACCTGTGCGTATTACAAGCTTCAAACATGACGGGCGCGCACTTGTGGTCGCGCAAGCAGCGCGGACGCACTACGCGCACTCCGCCGCCGCACGACGATGAACAAGGCCCGCGCTCCGTCGACCATCTGATGGATATACAGGAGAACTGCATCAGGCTGGCTTAATTGTTTAGTGAGGGACCTTCCGTAAGGTGCTACGGAAATTAGATTGAGTCGGTAGACTATAATATCGTTAAATAATTTTCTAAAACAAAAACAAGTGTATTTGCTATTGGTGCTCCCACATTGCCGTTAGAAAATGTTTAATAACGTTAGTAAACATTTGTTAGCAAACATTTAATAAATAAAAATGAAATGTTTTGGTGTTATAAAATGTTTACAAACATTTTATAACGGCAATGTGGGAGCACCATATCATATGCCTCAGAGCCCTTTTTTTGAATGAATACTTTTTGTTTCTATAAGACAGAACTAGCATCCCTACATTGTCACGGGAGGGCGTTTATAAATGTAGGTATAAGGGTTATTTTTCAGTATTTTATACCTCTACTTTATTTAACCAGCAATAAATAGCTTGAGCACGATTCTAACAAAGATATAATTTGAATGTTTTGCTCTGGGGACTTGGGAGTTTTTCTCTATACTTGCTTTAAGACATGTCTAAAAGCTAGGTATAGAGGAATAACCGCCGAGTTCCCAGAGGAAAACCTGTTTGAAAGGTTTCAGGATCGTTCCAACTACTGTGGAGTCGGTATACAAAATTACTCGTAATAACGTTTAGCCTTCGCAACCTACAAATTACGAGAAGAAGTATCGGAGAGAAAATTTTGCGGGACGCGCTCGATATGGCCAGACAAAGGTAACTTTTGTTTCACTTAGCAGCGCTGAGTGAGTCTGTCTCAAAGTTTATAAGATACACTAGCTGTCCCACGCGGCTTCGCTCCCTTCAATTGGCTACCTACCCATCTACCCTACCTTCCCTACCCTACATACATGATTGTTTCGTAACTTTAACCGTTTACGCAGCGGAAGCTCTCAAAAAGAATAAATTTTCCCCGTTTTTAGAACATTTTTCATTAATACTCTGCTCCTATTCGTCGTAGCGTGGTTTTTTAAAGTCCTTCCTCGATAAATGGACTATCCAACACAAAAAATATTTTTCAATTCCAACTAGTAGTTCCTGAGATTAGCGCGTTCAAACAAACAAACAAATTCTTCAGCTTTATAATATTATAGTATACATTAAGGTTGGTTGATACTGCGAGGAATTTTTGCAACTTGTATGTTACAATATTTATGTATTATCTACATCATACTTTTTGTTACAAGTGTGCTTCAGAGCTGTTTCTTTGTGAAGTTATTAGTATTGAAGGGGTTGGACGAAGTGCGCATAACCCAGAATGTTTTATTCAAATATATGTAGTGTGTTTAAGGGTCATTTCGTTGCATAATAAAGAAAGAACATGATATAGAAAGGATTTTAGATCTGTTAGAGATTTCACAATACTAAAAAAAACTAGACGATACTAGATACTAAAAAAGATATACGCAAAGCTTAGCTATGATACACAGTAAACGGAAATAATAAAAAAGTCGCACGGACACGTTTGGAGGAAAACTTGAATCAGTATTCATAAAAATCAATGTGGTTGGATTTTTCTTTGAGGATTAAGAACAATGTGAAATATAATTCAATTTCCTTTGATTTTTCACATGGTCCCTTTGTAGGATTTCATCCTTATCAGCAGCATTATATCTTAGTGAAATAATATAAAGTGGTATTTTTTGCATAAAACGACGGAGGCGAGAAATAATTGGTAGACAAAGAATAAAATATATATATAATCGAGACGAGTTTCACGAATTTTTTTGTTTCAAGATGAAAATTATCGGGCAAACTTTCGATAACCTTCATTAACAAGACCTGGTCGGTAAATGAGATTTTAAATAGGTAATGAAAATGTTTGGTTTGAATTCCAAGCATTTCCAAATTTTTTGACCGATTCTAATAATTTTTTCGACATTGTTGAAAAATTGGTTTTCTATTGCAATATTAAACAATCTTAAGAGCTCAACTCTCAGCCCAAAGTTTATTCAAACTACACTGAGTTGCAACAAGGGATGAAACAAGCTGTATCTTTGTCTTAGCTCTTTATATTCGTACTTACTATCCTCAATGGCAGGAAGAAATAGAAGCAAAAGGAATTATTCAAGATTGATTTATTTACCTATACTCCAAGGGTCTCGTTCGACTGGCAGGTGTGCTGTAGTTGACGGAGACCTCCACCGTCACCACTTCTCCGGATACCACTGGATGTTCAGGATATGCCTGCAGAACATTATAATGATGTTCAAGTTTTGAATGATTCGATTTTTATTGAAATACGAAAAAAGTCAAATTCTTTTTCTTTAAAAAATGTGTATTGATTACCAATGCACAATGCACTGGTTCCTTTGCTATAATAGGTCAATTTGTTCGAAGATTGATCAACTTGTTTGTTGTCGTTATGAGGTAGGCACCGTCATCACCCTTTTTTAATGTTCCCACTGCTGGGGCACAGGCCTCCTCTCTGTGAGAGGGAATGGGCCGTAATTCACCACGCGGGTCCAGTGCGGGTTGATGGATGTCACATATGTCTTCGAATTTTTGGTTCTAAGTCATGCCGGTTTCCTCACGATGTTTTCCTTCACTGTTTTTTAGATCAGTGATGTTGTAATAATTTACACAAAGTAAAGCGCCTGCTGTCTGGGTTCGAACCCTACGAACGGCCTACACCTTGTAAGTCGTGGCCGTTCTCGTACCACTGGGCCACCACTGCTCTCATGGGGTAGGCATATTTTTTTTTTTTTTTTTCCTTTTATTTTCTCGGAATAAAGTTTTATGTTCCATCGTGTTATTAATCTATCTTCTATCTTCTGGTGACTGACTGACTGACTCACTGACTGATCAATCAACGCACAGCCAAAACTGCTAAGCCTAGAAGCATGAAATTTGGCAGAAAGGTTCCTCAAGTGACTTAAGTGTGCACTAAGAAAGCATTTTTGGAAATTTCACCCCTATGGGGGTAAATAGAGGGTTGAAAGTTTGAATGAAAGATCTAATTCCTTCGGCCAAATTCTTGAAACTTAGCACAAATAGTATCCTAAGTACATTTACTTAGGATACTATTTGTGCTAAGTTTCACATTATTAGTTTTTTGAAACTACCCCCATATGATGATTTAGGGGGTGTTGAAGTTTGTATGGAATAATCTGATTTCTTGGGTCAATAAACTTGCAAATTGCCACAAATACTTTCCTAAATGAATAATAAAGGTTATTATCATTATTTTTTTAAACTACCCCCAAAAGATAATTTAGGGGTGTTAAAGATTTTTTGAAGAATCTTATTACTTCAGTTAATAAACTTGAAACTGGACATTGATACCAATCTAAATAAAAAATAAAGGTTTACATTAGAAGTTTTTCAAAACTATCCCCAAAAAATGGTTAAGGAGAAGTTATTTTTTTTGAAGAATCGTATATTTTGAGTTAATAAACATGAAACTTGACATAAATACCAACCTCAATAAACAATAAAGGTTATCATTATTTGTGCACACTTTTGTTGACTGACTTCCTGCACACGCCGCCCCCAGATAGGGTTAGGGGTGTTAAAGTTTTATTTGAGGATTCTCACTGCGCAATCTGACTCACATAAACGAAAAATTTGAAAGTGAAGAAAAGAGTGAATAGTATTTTTAGGTTGTTAAAACTCGACCCTCAACGGGGCAAAAAAAGGGTTGATAAGTTTTTAGGGGAGGATTTTACTTTGTGGCGGTAAACTAAAATTTATTATTGTTTAAGTCAAATAACGAATCGTCCCAATCCAATAAACCCTGTATATCTACGATACCTAATTTATTGTTTTAATAATAGTGTATTTTTGGTCGCCTTCACTAACTGCAAATAAGAAAATAATTTATAGGATAAACGAAATCACGCGAACGAAGTCGCGGGTAGAGTGCTAGTAAAATATAGATTTTGAAGCTTTCAAAATATAATTATTCAATTTATTACCAGTGAAAAACAAAAAAACTTAATTAAAAAAATCAAAAAACCCGACTGCTTCAAAAGCGAACTAAAAAGTCGTAAACAAGGAAAAAATCATGCTGTGCAGTCGGAGGATACATATTCGCCGGCTGGCTGACCAAAATTTGTTGTATCCTCCGCCTGCACAGCATGATTTTTTCCTTGTTTACGACTTTTTAGTTCGCTTTTGAAGCAGTCGGGTTTTTTGATTTTTTTAATTAAGTTTTTTTATTTATAACTTTTTAGTTAGTTTTTTCGAATTAGATACATTTAAACATATAAGTGTTATATATTTTTGAAATCACCTCTTAAAACCCTTTATTTTGATACCCCACACGATGGGTTTGGAAGAAAAAAAAAATTTGTGCCCCCACAATATGGCACCCAAAATCCACCATTTTTCTATTATCCAATTTGAATGTAGCCTATGACACTCGCAGGGTTAAGACGCATCGATTGACGTACGAATCATCAACATCGGCCAACGCGTTTGGTCTCTGGAATGCCACATAGGAACAAACATACATACATACATACATACATACTTACATACATACATACATACATACATAGACTTATAAACACATTACCCTCCTTCGGCAGTCGGGTAAAAATTATAGTCTGCACGAGTTTTTAGCAAGTATATTATGACTGTCGATATATTCAATTTAAATTTGATTGAAATTTCTGGGTATTATAAATATTATAAGATATTTAGCAACGGATCCCGCGTGGTGGATAACGGCCTATTCCCTCTCACAGAGAGGAGGCCTTTGTCCCAGCAGTGGGAACATTAATAGGCTGATAATAATAATAATAATTTAGCAACGAGTATAACACAATTGAAAGTCGAACACGTGGGTTTTCCACACGGCTGAGCTAAGTACCTATGCATTACTCTGAAAGCTGGTAGCAGCAGGTTATAGCGATAAAATGGCAACGGTATAGTTTCATAACACGTTATGTAACATTAAACACATTATGGTAAAGAGTGGCACGTGTTATTCCTAATGGAATCTTTGTTATTTACTTTTATTTCATAATGACTTATTATGAAAACTAAAAGTGAACTTGAAACAATTCTAGTGGCTATATTTCGCGTAAACGAAAACGAAGCTGAAATGGAACGACAACTCCGTCTGAAAATATGAGGGTGCCATTTTACAGCTGAAAATTGGGCTGTTTTAACTTTTGTAGAAGAAATCTTTAAACTGCCGTCGTTTACGTGAATTGTTTATAGAACTTTCGAGAATAAAAGGCGATGAAGAAAAATGAGATATAAAGTGTGTAGCGTGAGTCCCAATTAACTTCAGCGGCAGAGTTAAAAGCATTGTTGAATAATTAACCGGGCGCGGATCCAACCCTTATCATCCAATGTTTCGCTTCGTTACACTTTTCATAGTTTATTCGCTTTTATACTCTATAACGAGTTGTGTTACACACAATCACTGAATTAACTAGTTTCTCTTCCGAAATACATACATATGCTGCAGCCATCTGGTTAAATTTGCCAGCTAATTGAATACTTAGGCCGATAATTATTTGAACTGTCTATATAATAATCATTCAACATTTAACAATTTTAAGATGGCTAATCAAGACTCAGCCAAGTGTTTCAAATTTAGTTCAGTGTTTTTCTACTGCGGCGCTACTAGTCACCAAAACAAATATGGCGTCAACTGCGCAAACCATGAATGTAATTTTCGTATGTGTGCAATTTTCAGTCATATTAAAGTGTGAAAATAATATGAAAACATGGAGGTGCCAAATAATACTACGTCTTCAGCAAGTTTTCGCGAAAGATTTGAGTCTAAACTATAGTCACCCTAACCAAACATTACAAATTCCTCAACATTCAATTAAATTCAAAGACTACAACATTCAGCCATCTGGTTAAACGTTGAGCTTAATGTCTTGGCTAGTTGTCCTTCAGCTATATAATTGGATGCCGGAGTGAACGGTCTAGGCGTCCAATTAGCTGGTTAATTTAACCAGATGGCTTTGACAAAAAGTCAAGCTCAAAACCGTAAACTCAGGTTTTTTTGCTTTTCTCATCGGGGTAGGCAGAATGGCACCTGACACGATCCTTGCAGTTTTTGCTTCATTTACATACCTGCATACAACAATTGATACACGCACGTCGGTTATGAGTAGTGCGCACAGGGCCTTTCTGAAGATCATCAACAATAAAATTCGTGTATGTCCTTTTAGGGCCTCCCCTTCTGGTGTTTCCACTTACGTCTAAGGTAGACGTGAGTGGAAACACCAGTAGGGGATAGTAAATACCTTTAGTTAGGCCATTCAAAATCCCTGAAAATAATGGCTGCGAATGGAGATAATGGGCGGCGGGCCGTGCAAAGGGACCTTAAATATAAAAAATTACCGACGTAAACGCTGACATTTATTATTTCCACGTGGAAAACTCCGGGTGAAGTTAAATAAAATTTAAGCGGTGTTAGGTGGATACTGTGAAGTTAAATAAATAGCTAGAAGGAGGATAGCAACGGCTGATAATGTAGGTTAGTTCGAGTAGGTTTTTAGTAATGCCTAGATACTGAAGGTTTGGCTCTCCAGGTCTGTGTCCTCAACGAAGCCTTCGAAATTGGATATTATCATTATATCAGCCCATAAAGTGTCACAGCGGGGTGATACCCTTCCCCCACTGTTTCCACTTCCCATGGCTGGTTACCTATTTCTTCTTTTCGAATTGATAGCTGACCATAGTTTGGGCCCATTAGGTGGCCATGGCCACACTTATAGCGTCTTCAGTGGCATTCATTGGCTGTTTGCCGTTCTAGCCCAATCCGTCATTTATTTTATTTATTTAAGTATACATGTATAACATTACAGGTCACAACTAAGGCGTTATACAATGAAAAAAAAACACAAACGAAACATAGAAGAATTAGGCAAAATTAAATCTATACACAAATAAAAAATAATTATAAATAACACGATTTAACAAAAAACATAGAAATAAAAATACAAAAACAGAAAAAATAACAGGAAAAACTTACAGAAGTAAAAAAAGGACAAAGAATACTTATAACGATTATACACTAATCTAACTTCCATTCATCTTCTCACAAAAAATTAAACATTCACGACACACATCTATCTATCTCCCAGCTAACAGGTCACACTCCGGTGCTGATGTCAGAAGGGCATTTATCATTGTGAGCACCCAAATTAGAGGCGAGTTAGCTCGGGACACCGTATGTGTCGAAGGTACTGCCAAAAACCGGTGGCTTCGTGGTCTAAGCTGCTGTTTGGGCACCACAGGAGCAAACAGCCTCAACAACTGCGCCACGAGCTCCTGGCAATCGGACTCTCCCCGCATAATACGGCAGGCAGAGATAAGCAAGAAGTAATTACGCCTTACTTCGAGAGAATTAAAATTTAAAACACCAAGTAGAAATTTGGTAGGGTATAGGAAGGGGTAATATCCGAAGAGTTTTTTTATAAAGATAACGACGAAAGGCTTTTTGGATTTTTTCAAGAAGTAAGTAGTAAGTACTCTCATAAGGGTGCCAGATCACTGCTGCTGATTCGTTACTTTTAGTTTACTCCTGACTAAGGCCATGTATACAAGTTTAATGGCATGTGGATTGGTAAACTCGCGCATATTTCGAAGGACAAATCCTAGTCTTCGATATGACTCAGCAGCAAGTGTCCTCATATGCTCGTGAAAGGTGAGCTTCGTGTCGAACCGAGATCCTTTACAGAATTAACGCGGGCTATCAGATCACCGCCTAAAAAGTACTCTTCATCAATCCCTGGCGGATTAAACATGCGACTGAAGGTCATAACGCTGCATTTAGAAATATTGAAGAGTAAATTATTATCCATGCTCCACTGATAGACCGCGTCAATGTCATCCTGCAGAGTAGTTGAGTATGCTACTTTTTCCAAGCCAAATATTAACTTAAGATCATCAGCGTAAAGTAAAAATTTGGCATGTTTGAGGACCTTCTCAAGGTTATTGACCATAATGATAAAAAGCAAGGGTCCCAATATAGAACCCTGACTTGTCATGAAACAGTCTAGTTGTTCTTGCTATTTTGACCTGAGTATTCCACGGCGTCGAAAACGTATACGACGTAAAAAAGGTTCTAATATAAAGTGGAGTAAAGTTACTTAGTGCTCTCTTTCTAGTATATATTATAATTTAAATTAGCTGTTTCACAATACAGTTGACTTTTTCAGAACCGAGAACGTATTCAACTTGTCTAATATAGTTGGATATAAATCCTGTCATAATCCTCTACAGTTAAAATTATTCGTAGTCAGCCAGAATCGACCGTCTTCAAAGTGAAGTAGCTCGTTAATAAACGCTTGAAATCCATTGGAAGGTAAGCGAAAAATTAGAAGATAGCTTCGAAAATTTTGTGCTATTGCATTTTTACATGCGATTGCAATTTATTAATGTTTATTCTAATTAGTCAGAATAATAACCAAGATAGATAAGCGGTCGCTCTATGCAAAATGCTATTCAGCTGATTTGCTTAGTCCGAACTATGTTACGGTCCAACAAAACGCATATGGTAGGTGGTGGTAGACAGGTTGATGCATAATGTCCATGTTTTCAGGTTCATTACTAATGTATATTAGCAGTTAATGTATGGTATGCCTATACCTATGTAGCTGTATCTACTTGCATACCTACAGGTTAAATTAATTTTTGTCATAAATCATGTGCGATATTTCTCTCAACTCCACACTCACGTTTAACATCAATCATCACTTGAATTATTACATAATTGGTGTGATTTTGATCGATATATACCTATATGAATTTGATTTACAAATTAATCAGAGTCGGTACAGGATGCCTTCTGTAGCGTCCAACAGTGCCTCCATTCCAGCATAAAAAATTGACTGATTTGATTGATTTGATTGATTTGATTGATTTGATTGATTTGATTGATTTGATTGATTTGATTGATTTGATTGATTTGATTGATTTGATTGATTTGATTGATTTGATTGATTTGATTGATTTGATTGATTTGATTGATTTGATTGATTTGATTGATTTGATTGATTTGATTGATTTGATTGATTTGATTGATTTGATTGATTTGATTGATTTGATTGATTTGATTGATTTGATTGATTTGATTGATTTGATTGATTTGATTGATTTGATTGATTTGATTGATTTGATTGATTTGATTGATTTGATTGATTTGATTGATTTGATTGATTTGATTGATTTGATTGATTTGATTGATTTGATTGATTTGATTGATTTTTGTAAAGAAAACACCATTGAACATTCACGAATAAAAAAAATAGAAAATAAATCAATCGCTCATCTTTCACTGTGCCAAATTCAAAATCGATAATTCGAACTCACCATTATCATTAAGTCGGTCTGCAGCCTCGAGTCTGAGGATATAAAGACATCTGTGTCGGTCCTCGTCCAGCGGAGCAGCGTGCCCCCCGCGACCGCCTCCCCCTCCCAGCGAGACCCTTCCTGTAAGGTGAGTATAGACATTACTTCTGGACATAGACACACTTGTAGCATAAATTTAATTACATTTCGGGACACGATCGAGCCATTGATTTTATTCTATTGACATTATATGTGCCTGAGTAGCCCTCAATGCAACTTGCATGCTAGTTAATTGCAGAGGGAAACGTGATCTTAGCCTGGCCACAAATTGGTTGAACGTAACTTTAAATGTAAAAAAAACAGAATTTGTGAAATGCATATACAAAATTAAATTGATCCCTAAGTTTTTCCACATTTCATGTAACTTTTTACCAATCTGTACTCACCATCATTGTGTCGCCCTTTCACGGACCGAACAACGATCAGGACGCTCGACGCTTTGTTACAACTTGATTTTGCAACGAGCTAATTTGTGTAACATTTCATAGAGCAAAAACACGAGATTTCAAAAAGTTAATACAAAATAAAAAGCAAAGTTACAGGTAAATTCAGAGCGAAAGCATTACGAGCAAGTAACGTTTCAAACGCTACAATTCCATGAAAAGGGTTTAAATTTTATTTTAATGTTATTTTTTATTTAAAAAAATTGAACTTTGCTTGCATTGTACAATTTGTCAGAACGTTAAAGGTGGGTTAGAACCCTAGTTAGGTTTCTACTTTTTTCCTTACTTATCTTTGTCTTACCTTAATGTCAATGACATGACTATCCACTTCAATGATCTGTAGATTCTGAGGCACATTAGGGTCATACTTCAAGTACTTGTCCTGTTTAGAATCGATGTCGTAGCGTTTGGAGTGCTTCATCAGGTCTAACATCTGTTTGTCTCGCTTCTTCTCGCGCATGGCTATGCTGAGTGGGATTGGGGTAGCGATGTGGACGGAGACCTGGTGAGCGTCGTGAGGGATCATTGTCATACGGGTCCAACCTAGAAGTTAAAGATAATTTACAATCCAGTTTTAATAAAACTCCTCCTGACCGATTTCGGCCATGGCAGCCAATCTCAACGGAGACTAGCCAGGCGCGGTGAATACTCGAATTATTTCCGACACGAACGGAGAGAGGTTAGGTGCCAAGTTATGACCAACTGCTTTAAGTGCTTTCCGAGACACGGGGATGTCTCACCGCCAACTTCCAAACTCCCGACCTGGGGGGTGACCATAAGCTCTTAGAGTAAGGTTATTTTGAGATCGAGTAAGTGACAGATGTATACACGTCATATACATCTGTCCCTTACACACACTCAAAATAACCTTACTCTAAGAGCGTATGGTCACCCCCCTGGTAATAGAACCCAGCAGCCTAATTGCGTAAGTGAATTCGGCAAGGCAAAAGGTTTGACCTGATGAAAGAGTGGGACAAATACTCTTTAAATAATTAGTTATTACCTAAAAATATTGGACTCTTTCGAAAAGAATGTCTTCACCAATGATAGCGTCCAATACTTTTTGGCAATACCTTATTATGTAAAGAGAACTTGTAATACTCTTTCATGGACTCTTTCAAGACCCCGCGCTACCACCCCGGTATGTGCCCCCATTGTCATACACGGTCACGGTCGTCTGGCGCCCTTGTGTTGGTTTGTTCCCTGGAGTGGTCACGGCGTGCAGTGTGTTCTAGTGCGCCGGTGATAGGGGTTACTGCCCCAGAGGAGAGTCGGGTGTCGGACAGCCGCGGTGGGTTCGCGGTTCTAACGCGTATCCGTGTTACCGCCATAAGTGGCACAGGAGGACACCGTTGAGGTTTAGTTG
Source organism: Orthosia gothica (assembly GCA_949775005.1). NCBI lineage: Eukaryota > Metazoa > Arthropoda > Insecta > Lepidoptera > Noctuidae > Orthosia > Orthosia gothica. Next base: position 11,403,912 of record OX459041.1, read on the forward strand.
GTTGGAGTCCCACAAAAGTGGCGCCAAAAAAAATTATATTAGAAACCTCAATATCATTTTTGAAGACCTATCCATAGATACCCCACACGAATGGGTTTAATGAAAAAAAAATATTAGTTTTGGTTTCAAGTATGGGGACCCCCAAAATTTATTGTTTTTTCTATTTTTGAGTGAAAACCTTAATGCGGTTCACAGAATACATCTACTTACCAAGTTTCAGCAACAGCATAGTTCTTATAGTTTCGGAAAAAAGTGGCTGTGACATACGGACGGACAGACAGACATGACGAATCTATAAGGGTTCCGTTTTTTGCCATTTGGCTACGGAACCCTAAAAAACATGCAACGTATAGCAAAAGATTCTTAAAAGGATTAGTTACAAAAGATGACGTCTGCCTTCTAGACGTAGGTAATGTCCTTTAGCCTCTCACTTAATGAAGTGATGAAACTTTAACAGACTGGCAATTTGGAATTCTAGTGCATAAAAAGTGTACTGTGGTTTCTAAATCCTGAGAGCAAGAATTATGTCTACTCTTGATTATCTTTGTGATAATAAGATATAGTCTTATAATATTAGTCTTTCGGTTAACGCTATTATAAGTGGTAAACTTATTAAAATCAACCATGTCTTGACAGTTTCTTCCCTAGATAAGTTTTAGTTTATCAATCGCCAAAGAGTATTAATTTCATTCCAAGAAACCGCAGGATTACTCAGAAATTCCCACAATTGAATGTCCCAGGTTGTTGACCTAAAACCGCAAAATATTTGAAAACTTAGATTTAGTCAGACGTAGTTTATCTGATTCGTCAACTGAGCTATTCTGAATGAAATCTAAGTGAATTACTCTTTCACTTCAGAACGTTCACTTATTCCCTAAAATCTCGCCTCTAGATAAAATGGAAGGGTCCAACTTTCTCGTTTTGTTCAGCAGCGGCGTTTGAAGTGAAAGTTTTAACTATCCAGGTGATAAAATCTTCTTATTGTTTTAGCAGTTAATTGTCTTTTTAATGTCATTTCAGTTCAGGTTAGTTCATAGGAATAAAATTTCAGCAATCGAATTCAGAGTTTGAATTTATTTAATAATGGGTTTAATCGTTTGAGTAACAGCATTTAGGCTTCTGAATAATTTTGTGGATTAATTAGTTACCTATCTTCTTAATTAGCTGTAATTTGCCGGCACACAGTGTATTCCTATTTGAGTAAGCATTATGTGTAAGCCTTGCATAGCAGCATATTTATAGTGATGCAATATTTTTATAAATATCAATATGCACCATACCTATATGTCATGAACACCTACATTTGAATTAGATTGATAAGCAAACTTACCATTGCCAAGCTGTCGTGTGTAAACGTGCGTGTTGTTGTTGCAGTATCCATCAGGACACCAGTTGCACACACTGTCCGAAGAGTTGCAGTGTCCTTGCACACATGTACCCTACGAAAAACGGAAATAATAATACACTATAAGTACAATGATATATGTACTGTGCAAGCACAGCATAAGCATAGCTTAGTCTTGAAATAAATATCTTACCTGCGCCAAAATAGCGTAATTTAGTAGGAACAAGATAAGTATACTCATTTGTCATCCAAACATACTTTTATCAAGTTATATCAGTCAATAAGCGTATCAATCAACAACAAGGTTACACATGTTAATAATGGTCCTTCGAGCCGGAGCTCATAATAGGTACCTACCTATTTAGATAATACAGTACTTACTAGAAAAAGACGGCCGAACCTTTTCTAAAACTAAATGTTCCCTCCAGATACGATTAGGTACATTAGTAAAAGGAAAACGGTGTCACAAGTTCAGAATGAAACGATGAATAATTAAAAAGCATTTTTTCGGGGCAATTTCTTTGAGAGTTTTCCACTTTGCCCTAAAAAGTGGCTCGAGTGGCGGGGACCCTTAATTAAGTTGATATTATAATTACTGCACTTTATTATAAGTGAGTGGTGTTTAATTTATCTTGTTTTTTTTGATAATTGTTGCCATTGTATTTTTGTACCACTCATCCATCACATAATTAAATTGTGAGTTCGTATCGTATTATTCTGTTTAGTGAACTTTACATAAATGACGACCTCCTCCTTTTTGTAGGGTACGTAGAGAGCTCAATATATACTTTGGCAATGGGTTGAAAACGCTTGAGTCAGCGTTTTCACATTTTTCGGGACATTTACTCCAAATCTTCGCAATTGAGCTTAGTTTGCAACTCGTACTTCTTTAAATTATGTTCAAGGTACCTTAACGTAAGTACCTATGAATTGTTCAAAAAATACATAAATAAAAGGTTTTTACCTGAAAACAAACGTCGTATGGTCTACTATAGCTGCACGGTGTACCATCAGGAAGGGCTCCAAAGTTTGAAGGGCCGCCGCCACCATAGTCGACACACCACACCTCACAGTGCTGGGTTTCTGATAAAACATAACATAAAATGTACGAATCTTTACATCCCTAATGTTTATACAGTATTCATTACAGAAACCCTTCTACGTCTTGTTCTTATAGCGTTATGCTGCAAGCACTGATGATAAAACATGGTAAAGTTTTTTCATAACGTCAGATTACTAATAGCTTTTACAAAAGCCGCCATTTTTCTATTTTAATGTGGCCAGTGACACTCACAAGGTTAAGATGAATCGATTGACATAAGAATCATCAAAATTGGCCAACGCGTTTGGTCTCCAGAACGCCACTAAATAACATACATACAAAGACTGATAAACACATTACCCTCCTTCAGCAGTCGGGTAAAATGGGTGGGGTACACTATCATTGGTATTCCTGAAAGCGCAAAAACTTGATCAAGCAGCAAAGCCTGAAAATAAAACATGAAAGACAGCTTGTTTTTCTGGCTACAAACAAACACTTACCATTAGGATGTAGATAAGGTATGAACCTCGCATGTTGTCTCAGACAGATGTCAGCTCTCGCATCGCGTGTGTTTGCGCACGTCACTCCCGCCCAACATGTGCGGACTTGGAAACCAGCGCCCTCGCAAGCACTCTCTGATGTAATGCTGTCAAGTAAAGACAAGTGTTATAAATTTAGATTATGGTCGGGTAGTTTAACTAGCTAAAGGTTGGTTACGTTTAGATAGACTATTCCTTTGTAAGCCTAACCGTACTAAAATGTCAACAATATAAAAAAATGCTTTTTCTCTGGTTCTGGATTTATGTTCATTTATACTCCTAGAATCTTGAATTGTTGGCTTTTTTAGCATTCAATATCAGATATTCAAATAAAGAATGGCCTTTCGGCTGAAATGATGTTGACGATGATTAAAATCTACAATTATAGGTTTGAAATCTATTTATATAAAAATGAACCCCTATTTCTCCTGGTCTATAAATTGAGAACGGCTTTAACGATTTCGCAAATTCTTTTTTTGTTGTGTTTGTTATTGTTAGGAGAAGGTTTTTAAATAGAAAAGAAATTGAAAAAAAAGTAGGTAGGTAGGTAGGGTAGGTAGGTAGGTAGGGTAGAGTAGGTATGGTAAGGTAGGATAAGTATGTTCGGGTACGTAGGTTAGGCCGTAGGGTAGATAGGATAGGGTAGATAGGTAGGGTAGGGTAGGCAGTTGACGGGATCGAAGCCGCGGGCACAGCTTTTAAACGAATAATTTGTGTATGAGTTGAGTTTGGAAGACATTATCTCCAGCGATAAAATTGTGTGCCGCTATATTTTTTACTCCACAATCACTCAAACAATACTATAAAATATGGTTGTTAAATTCCACTCACCCTTTATACCTGCACCGTCTGATACGCGTACGCAGGCCATAACCGCAATCGGCACTACAGTCGCTCCACTTCCCCCAGTCACTCCACTCGGGCTTCTCATTCTCCCTCCCTGTATCCTCCACCTTATGTTCTACCACCTCTGTCTGCTTCCTCTCTGTCTCAGTCTTTATTGCGTTTCCTGGCATCGGGTCGCAAACGCGGTCTACACACCACTGCAAAAAATAAATGGGATGTCAGAAGAGCGTTGTTGATAAATCTTGACAAAGGGAAGCGAGTTGGGGAAGGTTTCTGAACTGAGTCTTAGGAGTTCCGAACGTGTCATACCATTATTTAATGCCAAAGTTTGACAGGTTTTCAGGTTACGTAGATTTTGACAAATATTCAACTTCAAATTATTAATTCAGAAATCGGAGGTTAGATGTTCGCTTTCTATGTATGTAAAATGTATCGGAATACACCTCTACTGAAAGCTTCAGAGAACTCAGGCGTTTATGATAGTCAAATCTATGTTTATACTGAACTGAGAGAGATGAGTTTTCATCACAATAATTCACAATATTAAGTGAATCTATAAGTATACATATATATGAGAAAGGTCGCTCATTCACCTATCACGAAATATCGAAAACCGCTTGACGTATAAATATGACATTTGGAAGGGAGATTTCTCAAGTGACTTAAGTGCGCACTAAGAAAGTATTTTTGGAAATTTCACCCCCAAAGGGGTAAAAAAGGGTTGATAGTTTGTATGAAATTTTTACATTTTGTAAATTGGGCACATGAAATTTTAGATTTAATTATTGGTTAATAAAACGATTTCATGTATTTATTGGTTTTTGGAAACTCCACCCGTAAAGGGGTAAAAAGGGGGTTGAAAGTTTGTATGAAATTTCTACAATTTGTTACAACGTGAAATTTGGTTGTTGATAAAAATAATTTATGTATTTAGTGGTTTTTGGAAATTGTACCTCTAAGGGGATGAAAAGGTGGAAATTTGTTGCTTATATATTTGAAACTTGGCATAAATACTAACATAGATTCATTATTAGTTTTGCAAAACTACTTCTAAAAGGTTATTAGGATTTAGGAGATGTTAAAGACTTTTGAAGAATTTTACTATACAGGAAATATTTTCATGATGTAGGTGAGCACTAAGAAGGGATTTTTGGAAATTCAACCTCTAAGGGGATGAAACTAAAAATTTATCAGTAGGATAAAATACGAATGCGATCACGCGAACGAAGTCGCGGGCGAAGTGCTAGTTATTTATAAAGATAAGCTTTATCTAGTGGCATGTGCCAGGAGATGAAAGCCAAAAACCTCACTATCAAATATTTATAAGATGAGTCTAAGTAGAGTGGCGCGGCGTCGGCAAGACTTTCGGCTCACGAAAGGTAACGAAAATGAACAACAATCATGGAAATGCGATACAAATCTTTTGATAAATCTGAATTCAGCGAATTTTGAATTCGATTTATCAATCCTTACCGCCAATCTTTTACGGTCCAAATGGACACCACAGTTATAAAACGGAAAGCGTGTCTGATATTGGATATAAAGATTTCAGTTCAAAGGAAATTGATATAGCCAATAATACTTATTTTACTTCGCTCGGTCTGTTTGGTCGAACAAAATAAAACAGAGAACAATAAAATTATTACTATCCCGATGTTTCTGGAAGCCTCAAAGCGGCTTACTGTAAGGAGATTAGAAAGTCTTGCAATCTGAAGGGCAATTTTATGTTTGTTTCGTTTTATTATTAACCGGCTTCAAAAAAAGGAGGAGTTTCTCAACTCATCAGATTTTTTATATTTATGTATTTTTCCCATTTGCTCAAAGACGCCTGAACCGATTTGGAAAATTCTTCTTTCTGTTAGAAAGGGTATACTCCCCGGGTGTCCTTGGTCATCAGGTCATGATCTGATGATGGGATCCTGGAGAAATCGAGGGAATGCTTTAAATATTATAGGCATACATATAGCGATTTTGTTATTTTCATCAACTATGAAATCATTTGCACTCAGAAAGTATCATTTGGTGCAGAGAAACTGATGAAGAAGACCACAGATGACCACTGGAACTCCCTAATGCTAAGTATGTCAAGGGTATAAGGTATAACTAATAGTTAACCGACTATGATGGAGCAAATACTTATAAATAAATGGTACTGATGAAAATGGTACTATCGAAATGATTATGAAGATTTGTTGATTATGAAGCCGGAAGATAGGCTGGAACTCCGAAATAAATATAAATAATTTCATAGTATTTGGAAGTACTACCAAAACTAAAAAGAGATAAATAATAAACTTTATAACAAAAATATCAAACCGACTTCCACAACAAAACACTACAAAGCGAAAAATAACTTTCTTTGCCGAAGTCGGTGTCGAAAAAACGGAAAACAATAGGTACCAAAGACATCGAATTCGGAAAAGAAAGTTATTTTTTGCTTCGTTGTGTTTTATTTTGATATCGGTTTGATTTTTAATGTAAGTACTTTGGATTTATTTGACTTACTGAGAGGCAAGGTAGTTTTAAGTTTATTTAAAATTATCTATGTTGTTTACGTATAGAAATTAAATAATTCTATTTGATTACTATACACTTAATCTACGACTAATTAATATCATGAATATTCGTACACGAGTCACGCAAGCTTTGAACTCCCGAGAACAAGCATTTTCAAGACTTCCAAGAACAACATTGAGTAGCGTTGCGTGGCCTCTTAAAGCTAATTACTTTCTCAGAAGTTCAATGAGAGATCTTTCTCGTAATTCAGAATAAAACAGGCTGGTTTTAAATGAAACGGGCGCAATCCTTATTGAAATGTCCTCAGATTGAAATTGGTTTTAAATTGTCATTTAATTTCGAATCGGCATGAAATAGCTCTAGGATTGCTGTGTTATTCCACGGCTGCGCACAATGGAGCTCGCGTCGACGCGGTGTTTATCTGGCGGTGCCAGCTCTCGTCATTTGCATAGCATGAAAAACATATTCACAAAGGATTTCATCGAATTTATGCGCACACACGTGCTCTCCGTCCGCGGCCAATGGAATCCTTAGTAAGGTATGCGACAGCCACATGCGAACACGAACACTATGTTGGTTCTATGTTCCTAGAAATGTTGATATTGTTTGTTAAAAGCGATTTTAATGTTTTCCTACTAAGTACGAAATTAATTTTCATTAATTCAGATATGAATGGTAATCAATCTTCTTCCTGTCTGCCGGGATTAATACCGGCTGTTGTCGGCTTTATTATTTTCACTTTGCGCAGGGCTTTGTAAGTGCTTGGGAAGTTAGCTTCATTTAATATTACATTTATTGTTCAATTATGTACCAGTCAGTAAGCGTGAGCTTCAACATGCAAATACAGCCATTTACGGCTTCAGAAAATAATTACTGTAATCATTGTTTACAAGTGTGACTCTAACTTCCTATAACAGTGTAGTGAGGTTACAGTTTGTATAAATTTGTGTCAAATGTGGCCATGATTGGGTTGTGATTACCTTGTTGTGACCGCAGGGCGTGCCTTCGAGCGGAGGCGCTCGCTTGGTGTGACAGACTTGTGGCTTGGCGCGGTGGGCACACCACAGCCGCGAGCACGCAGACCGCACCTTCACTGACTTGCATACTGAGAACCTGGAGAAGAGTAAAGTCAGCAATCAAACAAACAGCCAGAATAATCGATTTTCGATCAGTAACGCAATGATGTGATAGCGAGCAACACAGCTAAATGAAAAAATCCACAACCGTACGGTGTGGTGCAGAAGTGCTAGGAGGGCTGACCCCAAAAAAAATTGGGAGAATAGCCAGGAGAAAGAAGAAGAAGAAGGGCGTTCTCAGTAGTTCGGTTTATTTAGTCCGGTCACCGGACTGGTGAGACTTTTCGTCTCGACAGTTCGGTGATGCAATACGACCGGACTATTGAGCCTGATAGTTCGGTATCGATATCGGACCTGCACTTGTGTAAAAGGTAAAAGGAAAGACTGAAATGTCGACATGTAATACGATATTTTTTACTTCAAATTTCTCAGCAAAGACATCTACTTTTTCCAACAAGCCAAGTACAACGTAATTTTATACAGAAATATTGATACATCTATTTCGGCTCAAGTTAACTGCATCTGAACTTCTTGAATAAAATCGTCCTATTCTATATTTACTCTGCTTCTTTTCGACATTGCTTATCCAAATCTTTTCAATTGTTCGACCTTGAAATTTGCGAGTTTGTCATCGTCCTTCAGCACGTTCAAAATACGCAACAAATTTCATTTTTATGGATCAGTCCATTAAGTGTAAAATTCCAGGATTCTACAACATTGTTGGTGCGATGGCGCTCAGCAAACACGCACCATATATTTATAAAGTCAGGCTTCATCCATGTTTTTTGAAAATATCTTTTGAATTTCATTAATTTTTCATCTTTTACAGAAATTTCGTTTAATGAAATATGTTGCCATCCTGTATTTTATGTACAGGTAGCAATGGCAGTATGCAACACAAACTGATGATACGCCTATAATTTCTTGAGTTTAGTCCAATTGCCATTGCCTTTCGATATAAAGCATTTCGAAAATGAAAATAACAACCAATAATGGTCACAGTATTTTAATATTTTTACAGTTCCTATAATTAATCAATTCATTGTATTTAAAAAAAAAAACATTAATACTGAGTAAGAATAGTACTTTTAAATGTTTGGGCCTGGTAATACTAAATGTAAGACCACCAGGTTGGAGTTTTTGGCGGGATTTTTTCGAGTGAAGTTCAGCGGCTGTTAATATTATTCGCAAATTGATTCCTAGTGGAATAAAATTGGTGTAGTTTTGTTTCTCAGCTGTCTACTCAACTGGACAATATTTGAAATCATTGAGATCCTTTGGGGTATTTCAAAGCATCGTCTGAAGACTGCAGGATCATCTAACGCCTCTCCTTCATGAGCTTGAGAGTAAGATCAGAGAGTTTTTTTTCCTATCTATACGATGGGTCTTGAAGAATAAGACTTATGCGGACTTGGGATTTGAGGACTATCGAGTCCTCCCCGAATACACCATCGTAAACTGCTCAATTCCTCTTCGAGTTCGGTCATGTTATCGTCGGTCCGGAGTCCGGAGTGTGCGCGTGTTGTACGTTGCCAGGTCCTGTCGTCGGTATTCGTCCCGTGTTATGTTTGGTCATGGTCACCTCATTAGAAAGAGACACACTACCAACGGGAGCCCTCTCGCTTGGACCGGTTTTTGCTCCATAGTGCACAGTCTAGTAGTAAGAAGTATAAGGTCTTTGCGTGCTTCTGCACTACAGAATATTAAAATTTTAATTGTGCCGTCATAGAAATCTGCTAATAAAAATTCTTGAAATTGTTTTGGCACCTCAACGTCTTCATAATTATTAGTATGTATTTTAGTGACTTCCGTAATTATTTTTAAACATTTAAAGATTCACATAAAAACATGAAACAATCTCTGGTATCTGTAAATGTATGTACTAGAAACCAGATATTGTTTCATGTTTTTATGTGAATTTCTGGTAGGTATCTGTAAATGTATGTACTAGAACCCAGCTATTGTTTCATGTTTTTATGTGAATCTCTGGTAGGTATCTGTAAATTTATGTACTAGAAACCAGATATTGTTTATGTTTTTATGTGAATCTCTGGTTTCTGTAAATTTATGTACTAGAAACCAGCTATTGTTTCATGTTTTTATGTGAATCTCTGGTGGGTATCTGTAAATTTATGTACTAGAAACCAGATATTGTTTCATGTTTTTATGTGAATCTCTGGTAGAGGTATCTGTAAATTTATGTACTAGAAACCAGATATTGTTTCATGTTTTTATGTGAATCTCTGGTAGGTATCTGTAAATTTATGTACTAGAAACCACATATTGTTTCATGTTTTTATGTGAATCTCAGGTTTCTGTTAATTTATGTACTAGAAACCAGATATTGTTTCATGTTTTTATGTGAATCTCTGGTAGGTATCTGTAAATGTATGTACTAGAAACCAGATATTGTTTCATGTTTTTATGTGAATCTCTGGTTTCTGTAAATTTATGTACTAGAAACCAGATATTGTTTCATGTTTTATGTGAATCTTTAAATGTTTAAAAAAACCCTGATTTTTGTTAAAAAGAACACCTTATATCTCAATAACGGGCGGTTTTTTTTTAAATTTTTATTTAATTAGGACGCCCTGTTATTTCTAATCATTACAGAGTTCGTTTCATCGTGATAGATCGTTTATTTTAAAATGTATACCTTTGGTTTACACGGTGGTCACAGCAGTGAAAAGAATTTAAAGTCTTTTCTAGTTTTATTTAAATTAATTTTTCTGTCGATCAAATTAAGCGTAAAATGATAAAATGTCGACCTTTCAGTCTTTCCTTAGTACTGCAGTTCCGATATTGATACCGAACTATCAGGCTCTGTAGTCCGGTCGTATTGCATCACCGAACTGTTGAGACGAAAAGTCCGGGACCGGACAAAAAAACCGAACTACTGAGAACGCCCCGAAGAAGATCAGTAAACGCAATCCTGCTGCTATTCAACATTGCAGTGGATCGATTTCAACACTCGTGACTGCTATGTCTTAATCAAGACATAGACTTAAGACATAGTTTGTCATTATGGACATTAATTGAGAGTATTTTTAAGTAAAGGCATTTTCTTTGAATATGACATAGGTCTTCAATATAAAGTCTTCTATCTTATCCACAGACTACTATAGTATACCCACTAGTAGGGTAAAACCAGGATAATTGCCCCTAGGGTATACTTGCCCCGATTGTAATTACTCTAGTTTCGCGGATGAATCGCATGCTATTTCATTAATCTAGGAAAAGTTTCTCTAACTATCACTAAGTTGGCCGTCTCTCATGTATCTGCGATTGCATGGAAAGGTAAAATGCGATCAGTTTTTTCAGAATAGTATCTCGTTGGAGCATCTGTCTTAAACGTAATTAACATGGATTAGGCAGCTATCCCCAAGTTAAGGGGATAGCCGTGGATGGGTGACCATTTCAACTTACCGAGTTTTCCTCCGTGCCTCGGAAAGCACGTTAAGCCGGTGGTCCCGGCTGTCATTTGAAGATCTTTGACAGTCGTTACGGATTGTCAAAGTCAAAGCCTGAGATCTGACAACAGTCTTGCCATGGGGTATGGTGTTACCCAGTTACTGGGTTGTGGAGGTCAGATAGGCAGTCGCTCCATGTAAAACACTGATACTCAGCTGAATCCGGTAAGACTGGAAGCCGACCCCAATAATAATTGGGAAAAGCCTGGGCAGATGATGAGGCAGCAGCAGATAATGTTTTTTTTACTTTTGATAAATTTGTAGATAAAAAAAAAACTAAAGTACCGGGCAGTATTACAAAAATAGTACTTTTCTTTTTTTACTAAGAGATCTAAAGTGCGGCAACTTAGCCTATAGTAGTTTGAAAAGCGAATCTTATTTTTTCCTTCATTGGTGTCTACGATAATCTAAATCCTAATCCTAAATCCAGTCAAATCTTAGAATAAGCCTATTCAATCCAAAAAAAATGTTTTGACAAAAGCCTTACAATACCAACTGATATTCGGTTACAAGAAGTTACATCTGGCGCAGGCCGTAACTTTGTAAGCCTTTCTATTCGCTCAGAAGGCGTTATTGCTTGGGACGAATACAGTTTCTTTCTTTTATTTATTCCAATAGCCGTTTATACCAATCATGTTTCGATTAGGTCCTATAAAACTGAAATTGAATTTTTTGCTGAAGAAATTTACTGGTTTTGGTAGGTCCAGTTTCATAATGTGAAGATTGAACCGAGTAAGAAGCTTGTTTAATAAAATTCAAGATTTTCTATTGTTAACTGCAAGAGCTTTTTACCTGAGTATGGAAAAATCAAAAGGTAGGTAGAGTTCTTTTCTTAATTAGTTTAGAATCACATCACATCATCAGCCTATTAATATTCCCAATGCTGGGACACAGGCCTCCTCTCTGTGAGAGGGAATGGGCCGTAATCCACCACGCGGGCACAGTGCGGGTTGGATTGGTGGATGTCACATATCTTCGAATTTTTGGTTCTAGGACATGCCGGTTTCCTCACGATGTTTTCCTTCACCATTTTAAGAGCAGTGATGAAGAAATAATTCACACAAAGTAAAGCGCCTGCTTGGGTTCGAACCCACGACCTACAACATGTAAGTCGCGGCTGATACCACTGGGCCACCACTGCTATTCGAGTTCACCATCGTTCGAGTTCTAGTTTAGAATATTTGTTTGATATAGTGATTAATTTGCCCACAACACCTTCCAATCCATTGTAGTAAATTATCTGAGGAACCAATTTGCATACAAATAGTCCAAAATGTAGTTAGTGATGCGCACATACACAGTTATGTAGATATCTATTGTGAATCGTCACGAAATTGGATCGAAACAGTATTTAAATTAGATGGTGATGAGATATTTGGACTGTAGTAGGCTTTATATTTGGTAAATTCGCATATACAGTGTGTCTTCGTTCGTGAATAATCAAGAATTCAAAAACGTAAGTTTGAAGTATTTTGCGTTTGAAAGCGACGAAATAATTAAGTACAGATCCAATCCTTCTACGAAATTCACTTAAAACTGTCTAGAAAATAAGCAATCATTATCTAACCATCCGGGTAGTTCAAAAACATTTTCCTTAAAGCTACTTTTGTTCAACTTGAAATAAATCAAACACGCTATACAGTAGAGTTGCAAGATCTTAAAATTCTTATGACTTATTTATAAACAACACCATTGAACGAGATGATAGGCTGTTGATACGCTCATTATTATGCATTGAAAATGTTTGAATAATATATTTATCGTACTTTTACTGGCTCTTACGCCAAGAGCTATAGACGTTCAAGAGCAAAGCTAATTTTAGGGATTCGAGTATTTTACTCAAAGAGAACTCAAAGACGATACTTGGTAAAGGTTAGGTGGATACTTGAAGGAACATACATGTGATGGTATTTAATAAAAGCTAACGAAAGTACAATTGAGAAGGATGTTATGACTGATAAGTTCCTCGTAACTTGTAATAGTGAAGCCGATGTGTGAATTAGAATTATAACGTTAAATGCATCATTCGTGTTTTCTTTATAGCGTTTACTCTTGCAAAAAAGCCCATCAATTCCCAAATAATGAGCATTGGGAAGCATAAAAATTGGACTGTAGCTGAAAGAAATGCTTTCTATATATAAAATATTTTCAATGAATGCAAATATTTCAGGAACGCCTTTGTGCTACTGCAACTACTGCCTATAGTTATACTATATCTATATAATAGACCATAAATAGCAAATAAAAACCACAGCAGAGCAAAGGCCTTAGGTAGCAAAGGTAGCAAAGGTCTTCTTATACTGAGAAGGTACGAGCATTAATTACCACCACAAAAAAGTTATTAAAAAAAATCAAAAACCCGACTGTTTAAGAAGCGAACTAAAAATACGCAAACAAAAAGAAAATCATGCTGTGCAGTCGGAGGATACATGTTCGCAAGCTGGCTGAACAAAACCAAATGTCTCCTCCGACTACACAGCATGATTTTTTTCGAATTAGATACATTTAAAAATGTAAGTGTCACCACTTAAAATACTTTTTTTGTGATACACCACACGATGCGTTTGGAATAAGAAATATTTATTCATTAGCTGCTCTCAACATGGCGCCCAAAAGCCGCCATTTTTCTATTTTCCAATTTTACAGTAGGCATGTAGGCAGAGACACTTACAAGGTTAAGACGAATCGATTGACGTAAGAATCATCAAATTCGGCCAACGCGTTTGCTCTCTAGCACGCCACATAGGAACAAACATACATACATACAAATATATAGACTGATAAACACATTACCCTCCTTGGGCAGTTGGGTAAATAGCACGCCGCCGCGCCGCTTACATACTTTGTGTCACCATGGTTGCTCAAAGCGGGTTAGCTATTTCAAAAGAGTTACCAACAAAAAAATAATACAGTTTAATCAATTATAATAAATCTGAAGTGTCTAATTATGAAAATGATTGGTTCCAAGATGGTCGTACTGTAACAAGATACTGCAGACGCACACTTTATGGCTAGGATTTCAGAGCGGGTTCAAAGGATGCGATGGACGGTACTTATAAGCTGAAGACAGCGGATTGTGCTCCGGGCTACAGAACTACAGATACAACGGTCATATATATAACGCTGGGATGGTGAACCTTTTTACGTTTGTTGGATATTTTAACTTTACAAGTAAAACAGACCATGGTAGGTTACCGATGTCTGATGAGAACCAAACATTACCAAATGATAATTGTAATATCTGGCGGTTAGTAGATATTAATTGTGTTTCATGGTAGACTGTTCCTAAGGCCGGTATTCCAGATGCTTATGCTCATGCTCAACTCAACTCAAACTGGTAATGGACAGTTGTGATTGGTTAGCTTGTGTTTTTACATTAACGTGCACTTGTACTTGGTACGTGGAGTACGTTCCAAGTACTAGCTAACTTGGAATTTCATTTTCATCAATACCTTTCACACATTTTGTGATAAAAGAGTTCGGTAACGTCTGGGTCGTCTGGGCTCTTGCTCTATTGAGTACATATGTCAAGCTGAGGAATCATAATTATGCAAAACTCGAGAGTTCTGACTGGTTGGCGGTTGATTGGTTTGTGGCCAATTTTGAGTTTGAGTCGAGTATGAGCATCCGGAATAGAGGGCTTAGTTTCGTAACACAAATAATAATTTGAACTAATATTATAAAAAGTAAAATTGTTTGTGTGTGGGAGATAATCTCTCTCAGAAGGTATTAGTCTATTTACGCAATTTATGCACTGATAAAAAGCTACATTTTATCTGGGAAAAATTAATAGTTCTTGTGGGAAAGGCCTAGAGAACGAATTTATGGGAAAAGTTAGTGTATAGCGCGACTTTGATCCTACCTATTGTAGCAATTTTCTACAAGACATATTGTAATAGCCTTCTTTTTGAGTTCTCAGACTGACTGGATACATTTTTCGAGTGTTCAAAATTCGTTTAAAAAAAAAAGTAAAGACAATTTTTTTTTTACAAACTAAGCCTTACGACGTTAAAGATTCATTACCACCTGGATGCTTAAGCGAGAATTTAACCGGTAGCAACTGCGTTGAGGATAAACACGTGTATTCAGCTTAATACCTTGCCAAAATTTCACTACAAGTTTTTAGTTTACTAAATATACAAAACAATTAATTTATTATCAATACCTGCAGTTTTGTCTGTATTTTTAATCATATGATTTACCTTTTTGTATTTTTTATAGGCGGTTTAGTTTTATTCTAAAACATAATTCGTTTAGAAAAAACGTATTAAAAAGGCTTTACAATGCATGTCCTCGAAAAGAGCGGTTTTCCAAGCAGCCAAACTGTGCGGAAAGTGTCACTTTTTTTCACTAGTGCTTTTTACTTTCCTGTACTTTTTTAATTTTTAACTCCAACGTCAGCCCGACGCATAGAGTTTTTATTATTTGAGAAAAGTTTTAAAATTAGTTATGTACAGATTATCATTCATATAAAAGGTAAAATAAAACTAATACTATATTTTAGGCGTTTTTAATTACTCTAGATTTAGATTTTGATCAATAAACTAATTTTAAATATTCATTAAATATGTTTGGCAGAACGGATATTTTGCTCGTGCCTTATTGCGTTACGATGTGACCGCTATTCGCACATGCGCAGTAGATATGCCCGAGGAACTATTAGTTAATCTGTGGATATGCTGAACGCGCTTGAATAAGCCCGCCATTTTATTAATTTCATTTAATTAATTTATTTATTTCCTCGCACAATGCATAGTAAAATATTGTATGACACACGTACGTAAGATGATTTCCGACTTGTGTCGATCTATCCACTCACTCGCTTCGCTCGCTCGTGAATAAAAATGCCACTCATCGGAAATCACCTACCTTCCGCACTTGTAGCATAAATAACTATTAAGTGTTTCTTTTATCTTTTTTTAACGCTACAATATTTATAAAATGAAAAATCTTTTAGGATTTGAACTAGGTAAGCGTTAGAGAATAACGAATCGAATATTCAGTTACATTATCTACCGCAACACGCAAAACCATAGGTTTACAACCCCTGACATAGTACTTACATAATTTATATTATGAATTCACCACAGAGATGAGTGTCTGTGTAGTGAACCAAGTTCCACTACGATTGTATTACATTTAATAATGAATATGAGTCACGACTCGCAGTTTCATAGGAACGTTTTGCTTTAATGTATTTAGTCCGAAGGAGAAGTTTGTTTTGTTAGTGCTACGGTTTTCAGATTTCAGGAAATGTTAAATAGATAAGTTTTAAGTGATGTCGTTATTCCGCTTTCGAAACACATTATTGTTTCCACTCCCTCAGAGAGAGTGGGAAGCTGTGGGCCAAGAGCCAATTAATGGATGTCATATGTCTTCGGCTTTGGTTTTTATTCTAGGAGATCTTAGGTTGGTTTTTATTTTAGTTTTTTTTTTGGTGTACAATAAAGTATATTCTATTCTATCTTAGTTTGCATCTTACATGCCTAAACTTCTTGATACAAGCTTGATAAGAGGGTTATCGACTTGGGTATGACTTTTGAGGCAGGTAGATAACTCGGGCGCACGGTTAGCGCAGTGGTTGAGCGATTGACTGCTGCGCTGCGTGTCGCGGGTTCGATTCCCGCACGGAACAAATATTTGTATGACCTACATGTAGTTGTTCCGGCTCTGGGTGTTGTGTATGTGAGTTTAAATGTTTGTAAACGCACCCACGAGGAAGAAATTCCTAGTGTGGGGCAACGTTCTTTTAAAAAAAAAAAGAAAAGATAAGCAACTTAGTCGAACTTAAGTATACGTCATCATCATCATCAGCGTTTTAATGTTTCCACTGCTGGGACACAGGCCTTCACTCCTAAGTATACCTGCCTATGTTTAATCAATCGCTAGCAGATTGGGTAGGTAGCACAATATTATTATAGCTAATTAATGGAGCAGTTGACAAAAATCTTACTAATATGTTAAAATCACAATAATCACACTAATATTATAAAGGCGAAAGTTTGTGAATGTGTGTGTGTATGTTTGTCAATTATTCACGCTCGAACGGCTGGACGGAATTGGATGAAATTTGGCACAGAGATAGATTATAGTCCAGAATAGCACATAGGATACTTTTTATCCCGGGAATATTTTTCTTTGGGGTAATTTTCGACATTCATGCGAATGAAGCCACTGGTAGAAGCTAGTATTCCATATGTGCGAGATGATCGATTGCCTTACCAGTCATCAGCGATCGTTCATCACAGCCATCCAATCCAATTTGTATAAACAAAGCAATTTCACGCTTCATCAACGTAAATAAAAGTAAAATTGAATGAGTGATTAAATTGAGTTAATTCTCGAGCCACTAATATTACACGAAACAATAACCCATCGTCCTTTGTGTCCGATAATTAGAGCACAGCGGACTTTAATGAACGACCCAAATACCGGATAACATATCGGAATGTATCGTTGTTAAGCAATCAAGTGATATGAATATAATTATCTGTGTATTTTACGTTGCACGAAGGCAGTTTTTTAATGAAAGAATAGACAGGTTTTTAGTTAACGTTGTGGGGAGCACTAGGGGAGTGGCAAACAAACCAACATGCAAATTAATTACCTAAACCGTAGAATGATTGTAGCTAGGTTGATCTTTGTTGATGGTTTGTTTGACGCCGACTCAATATGCTAGACTACAAGATTTATTTTGTTCAATATGCTAGACTACAAGTTTTTTACTTTACAGTTCCTTATTTCGTTGGTTAATTTTTTGTTGAAAAGGATTGTTTTTCGATTTTCAATTTACTTAATTTAAACAGAATCGGTTCACAATTTTAAATTCAGTGGAAAAATTATCAATGAATCCTTTTTTCTATCTTTAGAGGTGGTGTTTTTATTTGTATTCATATGGGACCAACTTGTACGTATACTCTTTCCAATAAAAGATTTTTTGAAATCGGACCACTCTATAAAAAGTTATGCGTGCTATACATAAAAATATACATGTCGAATTGAGAACCTCCTACTTTTTGTTTCATCAGTTAAAAAGTGATGACTTTTAATCATATTTGGATTAATAGTTTTTACTCTTTTGCCCAGCTACTTTCTTAAAACCAGTAGAGCATAAATGTCCGAACAAACATTTCTGGGCTCATTAGTTTCCTTACGGAGTCTCAATGAGCTTTTTCAGATCGCCATTTGGTAACTGAAATGAAACTTGGGTTTCACCCACTAATCGAAATAGGTTACTCATGTTGAATAATATAAATAAGTGCACGTACCTATTGATTGTTATTACATGTGTATTAAAACACATTACTCAGTGTTTTAATACACACATTAGTCAGTCACGTGGTCAAGGGCAGCCGGCTCGGGTTAAAACCACAAAGGAAAACATTTTCAGGGCTGATAATCTTGTTAAAACGTAGCAAGGACATTATTTACATTCATATATAATTTTGTGATGATGGAAAGTTTAGGTTATTGATGAACCCTCTTACAAATAAACGCAGAATAAAGTTATACCAGGTATAAACCTATGAAAATGTATGGGTATACCTTAGTTATACCTGGTCTAACTTTATTCCGCGTTTATTAGTAAGAGGGTTAAAGTTATACCTATATATTGTGGTATTTATTCAAGATCTACTTACGTTTCATAACACTCCACAATCCATCTTCACATCTTTTGATATCGCATCAATTTGTGTAACTCATTTTTATATATATTCTTTGTATTATTACCTGTAAAGCATATTTTTAGTTATTTCTGATTGTTTCTTTATTTCTTTAACTTAATTTGTATTGCTTATTTGCAAAATTATGGAATTTTTTATACTCTGACATTTTCATCTGACATGATATGTCTGTCTATTTTATTTTCTTAAAGCCATAGACATACCATAGGTACCATGGACTATAATACCTAGACCTTTCCTTAAGCTAGTTGTACATTATTGTAAGGTCAGAGCAGACTGACCCGCCTTTGTAAAGCCGTTTTTATTTCTCTGGTCTTTTTGGCGATTTGAATTTGAAATTTAGAAGAAATGGAGATCGAATGAAAAACGGGCTTCAGTTCTTTTTTTCAGTCTTAGGTCTGGTCTGAATGCGAACAGTCTGTGATACGATACAAAGTGTATTTTCTATTCTAAAACTCTTAAGCTCATGTATGACTATTAATATCTTTAGTGCTCCAATAATATATATGGTGTGAGATATATTGTGTATCATTTGTGTGAATCCTGCCTATCGTGTACCTTCGTATCTACGGCGTGAAACGCCACAGCCCTGATTCTTTGACACTCCATGCTGCCTATCTACTGCACGTGGAGTAAGAGCTGTGGCAGACAGGTCTACGGAGACGCGCGCGGCCACAGCGCGCCCGTTTCAGCCCGCGCAGATTCCTGCGCCTACTCATCATCCTGCCCGACCTGCCGCTTGTGTGCGCACGCTGGTAGCGCACCATCAGCCGTCCCTCACACCATGCCACGTCATCCTGCCCGACCTGCTCCTGGTTAGCTGCCCGACCTGCTCCTGGTTAGCTGCCCAACGTCGTCTGAAGCCGGCCTATTTTTATACTTCTATATCCTTTTTATTCATTTTATTTTATTTAATCTTATCTTTATTAACGTGGCTTACGTATAGCTCCACTGAGCTATACGTAACGCTACAGTTTGGCGCCCAACTTTTAAAATATTGGGCGCAACGTCATTGTTTTGCGCCCAAAATTTTTCTAACCCACACCCACACTTTACCTACTTTCTTTCTACACTTTTCTTTAACGTGGGCTCGATTTTTTCATATTTTTTCTCTAAATTCTAAAAAACATACTTACACAAGTATATACAAAGGCTAACTTTTGGTTTCTCTTACAGGCCCCATTTCATCATCATTTTCTCTCTTTACACTTTTGATAGAACTTAAACCTATTAGGCAACTTCTTTTTCCCTCCTTATGTTTTCTCTTTGTTTTATTTTTAGAGCGGTATTCCTCTAGAGCGGTCTGCACAACTCAGAAAGCCTTATGTGCAAAGAGCGGTCCCGTAACTCTTTAAAAATAAGCCAAATGCGTGGAGTCTTCTTAAACTTCTTAATTCCCTTGAATCTTATTCTTAAAGAATGAGGTGTTATTTTAGAGCGGTTTGCATAACTCGGAAAGCCTTATATGCAAAGAGCGGTCCCGTAACTCTTTAAAAATAAGCCAAATGCGTGGAGTCTTCTTTATTTTTATTTTTTTTTCCCTCTTGTATCCTTCCCTCTCAACCTAGTTCCCTCTCAACCTACTTCCCTCTCAAACCTAGTTCCCTCTCAACCTAGTTCCCTCTCAAACCTAGTTCCCTCTCAACCTAGTTCCCTCTCAACCTAGTTCCCTCTCAAACCTAGTTCCCTCTCAACCTAGTTCCCTCTCAACCTACTTCCCTCTCAAACCTAGTTCCCTCTAAACCTAGTTCCCTCTCAAACCTAGTTCCCTCTCAACCTAGTTCCCTCTCAACCTAGTTCCCTCTTATAGACTTGAGAGTTCCCTCTTATAGACTTGAGTCCTCCTCCTCTTATAGACTTGAGTCCTCCTCCTCTTATAGACTTGAGTCCTCCTCCTCTTATAGACTTGAGTCCTCCTCCTCTTATAGACTTGAGTCCTCCTCCTCTTATAGACTTGAGTCCTCCTCCTCTTTGAGTTCCTCTTGTTTAATTAAATAGTTTCTTAAAGGGTTTTCAAACAGGTGCGGGTTACGACACCTATTAAAAATAAATAAGCCTTCGTTATATCTTAATAAATATTTCCTTGTGGAGTATACGTCATTGAATGTGAACTATATCCCCTAACGTGTGATTGAATGAGAGTGTTTGACGAATGTATGAAAGATGTTGTGTGATAGAGCAAGGATTATATTTAAACCTCAAAATTTTCTTCTAGTTGAAAATTTTTCTGGGGTCATCGGGGAAATGTGGTATTTATTCAAGATCTACTTACGTTTCATAACACTCCACAATCCATCTTCACATCTTTTGATATCGCATCAATTTGTGTAACTCATTTTTATATATATTCTTTGTATTATTACCTGTAAAGCATATTTTTAGTTATTTCTGATTGTTTCTTTATTTCTTTAACTTAATTTGTATTGCTTATTTGCAAAATTATGGAATTTTTTATACTCTGACATTTTCATCTGACATGATATGTCTGTCTATTTTATTTTCTTAAAGCCATAGACATACCATAGGTACCATGGACTATAATACCTAGACCTTTCCTTAAGCTAGTTGTACATTATTGTAAGGTCAGAGCAGACTGACCCGCCTTTGTAAAGCCGTTTTTATTTCTCTGGTCTTTTTGGCGATTTGAATTTGAAATTTAGAAGAAATGGAGATCGAATGAAAAACGGGCTTCAGTTCTTTTTTTCAGTCTTAGGTCTGGTCTGAATGCGAACAGTCTGTGATACGATACAAAGTGTATTTTCTATTCTAAAACTCTTAAGCTCATGTATGACTATTAATATCTTTAGTGCTCCAATAATATATATGGTGTGAGATATATTGTGTATCATTTGTGTGAATCCTGCCTATCGTGTACCTTCGTATCTACGGCGTGAAACGCCACAGCCCTGATTCTTTGACACTCCATGCTGCCTATCTACTGCACGTGGAGTAAGAGCTGTGGCAGACAGGTCTACGGAGACGCGCGCGGCCACAGCGCGCCCGTTTCAGCCCGCGCAGATTCCTGCGCCTACTCATCATCCTGCCCGACCTGCCGCTTGTGTGCGCACGCTGGTAGCGCACCATCAGCCGTCCCTCACACCATGCCACGTCATCCTGCCCGACCTGCTCCTGGTTAGCTGCCCGACCTGCTCCTGGTTAGCTGCCCAACGTCGTCTGAAGCCGGCCTATTTTTATACTTCTATATCCTTTTTATTCATTTTATTTTATTTAATCTTATCTTTATTAACGTGGCTTACGTATAGCTCCACTGAGCTATACGTAACGCTACAATATAACGAAGTTATGATGTTGTCTTCGTTAGGAAGTTTTCTAATTAACTAAGTAATTGATTGTACAAATTACAAGCCAAGTCAAATTATGTAAATCTTCTGCCCAGTTTTTTAAATGGTATGCAGATCATTTAAAAAACAAACATGACAGATTTTGGGCGACATATTGTGGGGAGTATCAATTTTATACCCATCGAGTGAGGTATCAAAATAAAGGATTTTGAGTGATGATTACAATTTTTTTAATAACATATGTTTAAAAGTAATAAAAAAATATAAGTAGGTATTTAAATATAGTTAATAAAATCAAAAAACCCGATTGCATAAGCAACAAATTAAATAGATGTTAACAAGAAGAAAATCATGCTGTGCAATCAGAGGATACATTTTGGTTTTGATCAGCCAGCACACGAATATGTTTCCTCCGACTGCACAGCATGATTTCCTTAACTTTTTTTATACTTCTCTACAAAGTACAAGTTAATATTACTGGTTAAAATGTTCTGAAGATAAGAAACTGAAAAAAAGAAAAAAATATAGAAAGAATAAATATAAAGAAAAAATTGAAAAAAAAAATAGGATATTGGTAGAAACTGAAACTTCCATGTCTAGTTCGCATTGTGGTTTATTTTTATGTGACAATGCGAGGTGTTCCGTGTTTTTTGTCCTTCTGCATGTAATTCCAATATCACACGATATATAGATACCATTGTACTTTTATATCCCTTCAAACACTCGAGAACAACCCGTATCAATGGAAATAAGCTTTTGTTATTCTTGAAACTGGTGTAAACAGCTCTTTCGTATATATGCCTCCGGTTTTTTTGCAAACACTGTAAGGTTATAATTTGACCTCCCTCCCTTCTCGATTTCATTCGAATATATTGCGAACTATCAAATTTGTATGGGATTGGAAATGATCTGTTCGCAATACATCGAGAGTTAATAATAATCTTGCAAGGTTTATTACAAACTTGTATATATATATATAATAATTATTATTATTTATTTATTTCAGACAGCAAAAAGGTCCACACTGACAAAATAAAAACAAATACTTAAAAGGTGTTATTGTAGTAACAATATAAAATCTTATAACCTATGTTAGTGCCTACATACTAAGATGTTAGTGACAATTTATCTTATGACGTACGTTAGTACTTATATACTAGGATGTTAGTAACAAATGTGGCTTATGATCTATGTTAGTACTTATACTCTACGACAGACAGTGTTGTTTTGATGAGATGTCCCATTAAAGGACTCTCATAAGGCCTGTCAGCTATCACCCTCAGTATATTGTAAAATTCTTCAAATTTTTTTCTCGATTCAAAATAAAAAACTCCCTGAAACTTTACATTATGAGTTTGTTCGTTAAAAGAATCAAGTCGGTACGTCCTTTGAGCTACCAATGTCGATCCTCGCTCGGGGCAGTCAAAGAGCTCGCCTTCAAAGGGTGCTCCCGCTCTTTGTTACCAACCACTGTTTTCATATGATTAAAAAAGCAATGACAGTATTATTACTAGACATACAAATGTAAAAGGCCTTGTTTATGTTGTACAAATGTGGCTACATAGGTAGTTATAGAGATATTATAGCAACGAAGTCGTAATATCATGTATTTTTTTAATTTTATAGATGGTTTTCAGACCCTAACCGTACAATAACAGACACATTTTCAAAAATATGTACGACTCGGAGGTTTCAGGATTAAAATTTTAATTAGTCGCAGAAGGTACACCTGATTATTTATGCTAAGCCACGGGGTCTCATTGCTAAGAAAGAAAATTTGGTTCAAATAAATCTCACTAGATGGCGCGATATGCACCTAACTGTTATTGAATGTGTGTAAAATTAACATTTTCTGGCATTGTACATAAAAATTGTATGTTCTTGTTTAATCAACTCTCCTAAGTACAAAATTATGGAATATTGGGCTCTTAATTCACATTTCAAAGATTACTTGAATGGATCATATAAAACTGATGCCAATAGATGGCTCATTTTTTTAATTTCTGAGGCATTCCACTAGTTTGTTAAAATTTGCATTGCAACAGAACTTGGTGCAAAAAAAACTAAAAACGTGCAAAAAATACTTATAAATGAACCTTCACTGTATTTAAAGAAACAAATATTCACGAACCTAGAAAACCCTTTTACTTGCAAGTCGCTGCTAACGCCATCTATCTATCACCGTGAAACAGAACCGAACGCGTTCGATGTACAAAAAAATATCAGATTAATCAGACGAAAAACGCTAGTTACGTCGGCACGGTTTCTTTGTATGGGATGAGGCATCTGTACTAGTATTATATTATCTGTGGCTAAGCTATGTTTTAGGACACTATTAAAATCTACGCCATCATTGTGAACGAATTTTTGGTTGAAAAACTCAACAAATACTATCGAGCAACCACATTATTCACCAGATATGGCTCCAGCCAAATTCTTTCTTTTTGCTAAACTCAAATTACCACTTCGTAGTGGGACCCGTTTTTATTCTGTAGAAGGGGTTAGAAGCGTTATGACTACCTCTCGATAAGACTAAATAGCAGATATGACTAGTTCGCTATAGCACTTCATCTCTAAAGGAGAATTCGTGGCGAGAACTGAACTCGATTCCGGAAAAAGCGTTTAAAAAGGATTTTATGATTGGAATATACGTTGGCGTAAGTGTATCGTTTCTGAAGAAGCATACTTTAATAATAATAATAACTTTGAAGCTGATAAAATAAATTCAGATGAATAACTAACATGTTGTGTATTATTGATCTTTTCCCGGTACTTTCTTGGCAGAGTATTACTTAGGCACGTTCAGTAACAACCGAAAATAGATAAAGACCAAAGATCTGGATAAGGCATTTGAAATATTAGACCCAAATATAGAGTGGCTTAACTTGCTCTAAACTGTACTATTGAGTTCATAGTCTAGGAATGCTAATGACTATATTGTCAGACTCAAATTACCTCAGGTGTTGAAGAGGTAGGTGGCAATAGGTAGCAAACACTGTAATTTTCACTCCCATATTGCAAATGGTTATTGTTCTGAAACTTGTGAAATGCGAAGCTTTTCCCGGTATTGTTAAATATTCCGCTTTGTAATACTCAAAAGCGTATTATTGTTATTCTTGGGATTTCAATACTACTAACACACATTACCCGAGTCATATGTTTTGGTTTATATAACAATATATCGTGTTGGTAAACTGGGTATTTCTACAGTTATTTTTGGAGCTACGTGCCGCTGTTGAGATCAGATAAACAATAACAGCCAAGCGGAAAATGTACTCTATTATTTTGAGCAATTTTATTAGACTAGAATAATCAAACTATGCGGAAACGGGCTTGAGTAATTCTATTTGTTTTGTGACTCAACACGATCAGAGATTAATCTCAATAAGCGGTACAATTGTTTAATTGTCTACAAGTGGTGTTGTGGTGTGTCTGCCGGAGATAATCTTTTAATTTGTTTTTATGGCAACAGCATGTTTCAAGTTAGGTTATATCATGTATACCATTTGTTGATGGAATGTGTTCTATTTCATGCAGGCAGAGAAGAATTATTGGAAAAATTAGATCTGGACAAATTGCAGGTCGGAATCATGAATGCAACGTATATACTCTGAATCTGAAACCTTAACAGTGAAGGAGTAGGAGCATTTATATTTTTATTTTTGTTTAAACTAGTATTATCTTAAGTTCAACTTGTGATGCATAACTATTGAATAATAAGATTAACCAGACTGACGTATACATGTAGTAAGAAATTACAAAAAAAAGATAAAAGTAAGGCACAGACTGTTAATAAAACTGTAAGTTGTCTAGCAGCAACCAGCGCATAATAGTCTGCCATAAACACATACTTAAATTTGCGTTTAATGCGCCAAGGGACGACAGGCAGCACTTAATGTTGCAACGTTACGACCGCCTCTAAGGCAGCAGAAATAAAACGGCTCCACAGGTGTCTGAATAAAACTGTGTGGAACAAAACATTACCCAGCTTTGTAGCTACAATTAACTCTAGATATTTTGGTTGTCACGTTTCCAAATATTCGTATGTTCATTAATGCAATCTGCTGCCGCCGCAAATGTATTCCGCGCCGCAAGCACAGATTGTATTATATGTAAACAGATTATCGGAAAAATCTCAACTGTAGTGTCATATATAGCGCGCTTCCCGCCCGCACAACGCGCCCAACTTACATAGGAGTATCTACTTCCACCATGTGGGTATTAGAAGATTTTTACAACGTTCCGTTACGGACGAATAAAGTCTGTTCTAATTTCACTACTAGTGTAAAACCATATAACAACTAATTACAGCGTTGCATCATAGGAGCAACACAAATTACAGATTCGTGAGCTACATCTGGTACGATCACAGACATAAAACTAACTAGATAACGCACGCAAGTCCCTCCATACGTATGAAAACCAAGCGTGCCACTTTTTCACAAACAATTAAAAACAAATTTACTTTCCAATGAAAGAAAACATTCCCAATGCCTCGGCCAACTTTTTCTATACATTTTTTTTTTCTTTAATATGGGATAAAATGCATTTTTCTAGATTTCGGTTGACTCCCGGTACCGATAATGCTAAATGAAAAGCTCAGATTACGATCATTGATCGTCGCTTTACTCCGTTTTTTGGCACGCAAAGAACATACAATCGCGTCATCTAGTTACATTTATGTCTGTGGGATCGATGGATTCAAACGTGATCCTAACAGATGAAAGCTATTAATTAACGTTTCAGGCTTCAGAGTATGCACGAGTGCATCGAATTATTAACTTTACAATAGCTGCGACGATGTTAATATTTTAATAGCAACATAAAATATTTATTACACTTCAGTGGACTCTGTAAAATTGTACAAACTGATTTACTAATGAATGAGTTTTACAGTTATTGTTATTTCCGACAGAATAACATGTGTATTAATTTAAACTGTTTACAACAATACAATTGTTTTCTTATTTGAGATGTTTTGATTTTTATTGTAATTGAGCCCGCATCCAGAACCGAGCACAATTACTAACCATCACATTACTCAATTGACAGTTTGACATGTTGTCAATGAACTGCCCTGCTGTATCTTGTTTCATTCATCAAAGTTATGAGGAACCTTGATTCCCTTATTAGTTTGACAAAATCGATCAATTTATGTTGCGTCAATTGCATTTATGAACAAGTGAATTTGCTTTTAGTAGCTGTAAAATTATAGGTGTTGCATCTTTAAACCAAGTATATCCAAATTAAATGCAGTAACATTTCCCTACCTACAAATCCTGACACGGTTTGATAAACAAAATAATGGTGATTGCTATGTCTAAACCGGACATCACGCCGCCTGTCCTCCTTGAATGGGAAGGCAGAGGTATTCTTTCACCAAATTTTACACCCATCGACCGATCGTCGATCGAGGCCATCGATCTATGGTTGAATCGATAATTTGACGTCTATCGATAGTTTCTACTACACCAAAGTAAAATCCACGCTGATAATTACACCAAACAACCGACGCCGATCAATGTCTGCGATCGTCGATCGATCTATTAGTGTGGTAACACGAAACACCCTTAATAATAATACCAGCCTGTAATTCTCGCAATGAAAGCCAAAGCCTCTTCTCATACAGAGAAGGCACGAGCGTTGATCACCACCAACTAAGGCCCGATTTCACCAATGACAATAATCACGATTAGTTTATCTAAACTCAGTTTATGCAAATACAGCGTTCTGATTGGTTGAGATCGCTGAGAAACTACTAATCGGAACGCTGTATTTGCATAAACTGAGTTTAGCTGAACTAATCGCGATTAGCGTAATTGGTGAAATCGGTCCTAAGGATAAAACTAATACCCATAGAGCGTTTACGCACTGCATCCGATCCGAATCCGAGAAATTTCGGACCTTACTTTCTCGGATTAGTACCCGGTCGTAGTACTTCTTGTGTAGGTTACCCACTGTACCCGAATTCCGTCCGTCTGAAATCATGACATTTCCAATTCGGATAGAACTCCGATCTCGGATTCGGATAAAGATCGGATGCAGTGCATAAACACCCTTAGCACAGTTCGCCACGAGAGAATTGAAGTGCCTTAATGTACAGAATTGTATCCCTTTACAGCAAATTGCAGCTAGCGTCTCAGGTTTGTGATTCAATTCGAGGCAATCCTGAATCCAATATTCTCAGTTAGAGTCGTGTACTAGGTATCAGGTATTATTTGCTGTTTTGCATGAAAACGTAATTCGTTATCTAAGAATAGTATTTATTGCCTTTAGAGAGACTTTAATTGTTGAAATGATTATATTCGTTGCAAAGTTTGGCACCTGGTTTCTGAATAGAAAATTTGAAGTATAGACCTTTTATAATGTTTTACTAAAGTTTATATAAAAATATCTGAAGTTCTAAGGGTGAGTAAGTTGGAGTAAATTGAAAAGTATGTGAAAAATAAGTTGTAATAACTATGATGGAATATTTGTGTATATAATGGGTAATGAAACTTCATAATTTTATTACCTAGGTACGTTATAGTTAGGTATTGCCTAAGCTTTCATTGTTCAAATGGATTGTTGAAGTACATCATTCATCAATCTCATATTTTATTTTTATGAGTCTTCAAACATTTTATGCGGGCCTCTCAGCCACTGGTTCAAGAGCATTATGACGTAGTTAATACGAGTTACCATAAAACAATTTTATCGGTTTTCTTGTGGTTTTAAATGACTCAGAAGGATCAAAAACCTTAATCCATTGTTTAGTACAAAAATAGAGTACCTAATGAACTATCAAGGACAGGATAAAAGCACTTTATAAAGAAGAATAATAATTTTAAAAGAGTACACTTTATGTTTTGATTCATAAACAGAAACAGCCAAGATCGCAAATATGCTAAAAGCTTTTGCGTGCATGCATTTCAGATTGACAGTAACTATGTGTCTGCTTTTATGTGTATCACATAAAAACTTTACTCTGTTTAATTTGATTGGTTACACAGTCTCAATTCTCAAAGCACTCTTTCAATCTAGAATTTAGAAACATTGTTTTGCTATTTTTTTGTCAATTTGTTTACTAACATGTAAGATTGTATCATATTAGAAGATGGGTGATGGATGACCATAAGCCCTTAGAGCAAGGTTATTTTGAGTGTGCGTAAGGGACCGATGTATATGGCTTGTATACATCTATCTCTTTTTCACAGTCGAACAATAGTTTTACACGTCATGGTAAAGGGACACACAATGATTTTTTTTCTGTTTTTTATTGTATTCTTTTTCTCCTGCTCTGGGTGAAGCGGGACTTCTATTGACTAAAACCCACCCGTGTGCCTTCAGTTGCTTGAACCAGGGCCGGCCTTAGTGGACCCCGTCAGTTTTGCTGACATCTCTTGGAGGCGCGGGTGGAACACAACGCACCATCGACTCAGGCCTGAGGACACGTCACCTTGGCTTTTCAAATTAATGCCCATACCAAAACCATGTTAGCTCTTTCTCTCGTTTCTTTCGATCGTTTAGCTTCAAAGTCTTTGAAAAACACAATAATACGAACCCTTCTCCGAACTCCGTCCGGCATTGCTCGTCCATTGTGAACACGTAGTGGGATATCTCTTTGGCACCACCAAGTACCACGCCTTCATCTTGACTCCGCTCATGCAAACACCACCAGCGCCTGGACAAAATTGATTAATGTGAGTTACTGTGTAAAACTTTATATTATATATACCTAAGCAGCAGTGGTAACAATATGATGGTATAAAAAAAATATCAATGGGAGGGAGTCAAAGGCCAAAGAGGAATGATATGAATGAAAAGGGAGGAATGATGGTGGCCGCTGACGTCGAGGAATGAAAGAAGAAGACGTGTTGCGCCGACTTCACGTAATATTGGATTATCATCATCATCAGCCTATTAATGTTCCCACTACTGGGACACAGGCCTCCTCTCTGTGAGAGGGAATGGCTGTAGTCCACCACACGGGCCCAGTGAGGCTTGGTGGATGTCAAATGTCTTCGAATATGGGATAAGGGCAGGAGGTACCACTAAAATGCGCATCTCCCTTATATTATAAAACCAAAATGTATCTGCCACTATCCTTAAAGCCACAAAGAACAGTCGAAGAATAACCAGCTAATTATCCTACCTAATCTTAATAAATCAAGCGAATAACATATTCTGGTATCAATTATTTGCCTGATCGCAGTAAATTTTTACGTCAACCACAGGAAAATGTAAACGAAACGAAAACGGAAAAAATTCTATCAAGAAGTGGGTACAAGTAAGGCTCCGAAAAAATGAGTACGGTTACGTATCTATTTCGATACCGGTTTGACAAATTGGATTATTACAATAGGTACCTAACAACCTCTTCGGAAACGAATTGATTCCTTCTGCTTTTAGTACGATTTATATATAAATGGCTGTATTTATTTACCCAAACGTTACGTAGATAGAGTGATCGATAACAATATTAATAATGAGCAATCAAATACGTCGTAATTACGTATTAGTTAGTGGTTAACTATATAACTCAAGTTAAGCGTGTGTACAGGTGGTTTTGTAAGGCATGACGTCACACATTGTCGTGATAATTGGGTGACCAAACTAGCTAACGTATGCTGTATAAATTCATTCAATCTGTCCAAATATTTGTTTATTCACCGTGAATCCTGTATTGTACTCTAAACCAAGGTATTATTTGAATGTAAATGGCGAATTTATCTATCTTTTATTTTTGATACCAATCTACATTGATCAATCGTTCACGAATCTTTCTGTTCAAACATTCACCAATAACTTCTGATAGTACTTTTTATGTAAAGATTATTCAAGGAGATCGTCCCAGCATGAAGTTATATTTGTCTATATTCCTTTTATTTTACTTTGAGCAAAAATATTCTTTAGATATCATTCACCTGTTGATCTCATAAATTCCCCAGTTCATTCGCCTCAACAAGTCAACCTGATCTAAAATTCCTTTTCGTACAACAGCAAAGTTATTTGGCAACATTTATTGTAAGAGTACATCTGCCAACTGGAAGCTGGTTCTTTAGTAATAAGCTCAAATAATGTGGTTAATTTATGACCACAGAATAAGGAGGGTTTCAGTAGTGGAAAAGAAATAAGAAAGTAGAAATACGGCACAGTTGGAAGGAGCGTTATTGTTGGAAAGAGTGGCGGGACTATTTAGTTTTCGCTATAACAGAGTGTAAAAATGGTTATTTTACTATTCTACTTACGCGTTTCATTAGGTCTTTTAGCAGATGGCGTTTATGCGCCAACAGTTTAGATGCCATTTTTTTTGTTTACTGGGGTAAACCTTCAAAAGGCGCCTGGACTTTTAGGAAAAAAAAGCAGGGCGTGTGGGATTTTTAGCTCACTAAAAGCACTCCGGTGATCACCACCAGCACGTAGAAGGCGCATTGTAACCTCTCAAAAGACCACTGCGGAACCCCCTCTGTGCAACAGACTGAAAAACACGCCTCCCCTGAGCCTAGCTGTGCACGGCAGCACGTAATCACTATGCCTCTGTCTTTCGTCAATTACCTAAGTTGAAATAAACAGTGAACTGATAATAAAGTTGCAAATGCCTTGGCAACACACAGATGTATCTTTAAGTAGGAGGACAATGTACGATTCAGTGTTTCTAGACAGTCAGGCGACCGTAGCTAAACTAAGTCAGGCAATTGAACGTCGGCATTTACTGTACCTATGTGCGTTCAATTAAGTACACTGGATACATTCCAATTTCTTCTCCAGCTGTAACTAACCAAAGCTTGATTTACCCGCTTTACTGTCGTAGAAAATAGAAAAGGTAATAAGTTGGTCCCAAAATAATTTTTCTATCAAGAAATTCTAGAGATTTGTTCACGCACTTGGGTGGACTACGTGCCATGAATATAGCGCTCAATAAAGCCATGTTGCTGCAAATGGATACGCAAGAATTTACTTTATAATTTGGGATCTAATGACAGAATACAACTAGCGCCTATAAGTGCTATTCTATTACAATCTATCTCAGTGTGAAAACTTAGATGAAGTGAGCTGTCAATCTAGATAAAGATAAAAGATCATGATCAAGTCATCATCTGCCTGGCCTTTTCCCAATTGTTGTTGGGGTCGGCTTCCAGTCTTACGGGATTCAGCTGAGTACCAGTGTTTTACATAGAGCGACTACTCGGGTAACATGATACCTCTTGGCAAGACTGAAAAGATCATGATCAAGTATAATCATATATCGACTCATCGATCACTTTTAAAATGGTTACCCATTCGTCAGCATAGAGCGCTGAGGGCCTTGACTACCCTGTTTTCTTTTATTGATAAACCCACTTCTCCTTCTTATCTGACTTCTCATGTTCAATTCCTTTGCTCTGCCCACAGTGAAAAACTTCGTTCCACCAATAATCGTCTTCTACAATGTCCCTCACACCGCTCTAGGTTTATCCACTCGTCCTTCTTTGTCCAGGCTTACTCTCTTTGGAATGCGCTCCCTCAGAATATCAGGATGGCAACCACTTGGTTCTCTTTCAAATTTAAGGCACGTGAGCACATTCGAATGAAGTTTGCAGAATCATCACAGAATTGATTTGTTGGTTTTCGGCTTCTCAATAGGATTGTTTATGTATGTATGTTTCTAAGTATATATTTATATATATTCTTTTTATGTATTTTATTTTCTCTATTTATCCCCTGCCTTATTTTATTTCTGCACCACCCTAAGGTCGGCGGGTAGAAAATGCCTAAGGCATTATATACGCCCCAATGTTAACGCAGTACTGGCCGTGCGCCCGCTCGATGCCAAAATATCAATATTGAACCTCCTTTTGAACAGTTTTGCAAAATATTATTTGATTTACATATGCTATGTTAGTTATGAAGAAATTCGAGCCATCAATTTATCAGTGTAAAAATATTTTTAAACATCCAAGTCGTTTTGGAGGAGTTTCCAAAATTTGCGAAATAATATCGTGTTGTTAATTATTTTTTTATAACAAATCTATTAGTTACACGAAAAAA
Source organism: Orthosia gothica (assembly GCA_949775005.1). Lineage (NCBI taxonomy): Eukaryota > Metazoa > Arthropoda > Insecta > Lepidoptera > Noctuidae > Orthosia > Orthosia gothica. The sequence goes on from OX459041.1 coordinate 11,436,744, forward strand.
CCTTGTGTTCAAAATTATGTACATGAATCAATATTTTTTTTTTCAAACCTGTTAACCTAGCCGTTACTAAGGGCTACGCTTTAGAAAGTTACCGTTTTACGGCACTAAAGGGTATATAGGCACTTAAGTCCACCTTTGTACTTGTGCATAAAGTTTTAATAATTAAATAAATAAATCTCTAATATTATGTAGATTGAACGGCAGCTCACTTCACCTATGTTTGGAATAGAGCGTCTGGTTACTATGACACAGAAACGCCCAGATAGTTTGAGGCTATGATACTTTAGCCTGATAAATTGACATTCAGTGTAACATAAGGATATCGGTACTCTGCCATAATTGGGTTGCGGTGGTCAGATTACAATCAATCCGTGTTTCTGACGTACTGTATTTTGAGGTTACACTGGTTTACAGATAGAAGATATACAAGATGTAATGGCTAGAATGGAGGTGATTACTGAGATGACGCCAGATGGACGTTATGCTGCACTAATCATCAATATCAACATCGTCAATCGATCAATATATCAAAACATAATAAATCTGTAGAAAAGTAGTTTTTGTACATCGAAAATATTTCCATGAAAAGTAGCCAGGGTGTTAAAGGATAACCAACAGAACCCATTTCCAGCATTTTTGCATTTTTTGTCTGTTCAGTTGTACCAATTTAGATAACTTTTATACATAAAAAAATAATGTAACTCTAGTATTACTTAGTTTTTGTTTCATCGCAATCCGTTCATTCTATCAAAAGATATATGAATTTAAAGAGCATACGAAGTAAAATAATAATTTCAATCACAACACACGCAGTTCAGAGACTGGGATAGTTAAACTCCATATTCGATAGAAGGCGTTTTCTTTTTTTGAATGGCGGTGTTAAGATTCTCCGCGGAAGAATGACCCTAGAAAAAAAAACTTTTTTTGCAAAAAAATATGTACTACCGACTTCCAAATGAAAAACTACAAAGTGAAAAATAACTTTATTTTTGGAAGTCGGTGTCTTTCTTTTTTCCCATTCTTTTGCGATATGGACACCGACTTCCAAAAATAAAGTTATTTTTCACTTTGTAGTTTTTCATTTGGAAGTCGGTAGATTTTTTTTGCAAAAAAAGTTTTTTTATTTTTCCCTTTTTAGTTGTACTTTCCTAAAATAGGCAAGTTGTTTAGTAAGGTACCTATAACGCCAGAATTGATTACCCGAATAACATGAAACTTGAACATAACCGGTGAAATGAGAGATCTGCGTACCCCTTTATAGTGTACTGGCGTGATGTTATGTTATGAAATAGTATAAACAATAAACAGACATGCAATTGCAGCAATCCCGAATGATTTGCCGTTATTTATTGAAGAGTTCTGTTGTATATCTCCGAAGTTCTTCATCAGATCTTCACCAAATTAAAATGGGACCAATTTCGAAACATACTCTTTCAAACAAAAAAAGAATTTTCAAAATCGGTTCACAATTGACGGAGATATCGGTGAACATACATAAAAAAAAAAAAAAAAAAAAAACAAGAAGTCGAACATAGAACCTCCTCCTTTTTGGTAAGTCGGTTAAAAATGGTAGGTAGGGTAGGCAGTTGACGGGAGTGAAGTCGCGGACACAGCTTGTCCTAAATAACTATAGGCAAAGGCGACGACGGTGACGGTGACTGGAACACAAACCTAACATAGTTGTTACAAACCCAACTCAAGCCTGCTTGAAAAGCAATTTATACTCACTTGGACTTGTCATGGAACTGTTCTTTGGAACATGATGACCACGCGTAGTTGTGAAGCGTGGCCAGGACTGTCGGTGCCATTACTGAGCCTTTCACTGCCTCGCTTTGGCACTGGCTATCTCCGTCGTGAGTTAGTCCTAACCTGCAGAAATAAAGGAAAAATTCAATATTAAAATATGAATAAAGGCATAAGATAAAAACAAATTTAAGTTCAATCTATCATTCCCAGACATTGAGGTAAAAATGTAGTACGTAGTACATAATTGTCTCAATGTTCCTAAATTTGATTTATTAACAACGCCTTTCAAAAAAGTTCACGATTTTACGAAACGAAGAATAGACAACGTTTGAATGGTTTCGTTTTTCGGAACCTATCGCTTTTCAAATAACGAATTCCCCAAAACCGGGACACAGTGCAGCAAAATAAAAATAAAAGTCAATACCACGCAAAAGAAATGTTTTCCACACAAACGGTGAGCAGATTTTTCCAGCAAACAATTCAACAAGCAGTTTTCGTCAATCAAAAATAATATGACGAAAGGACGTTCCAGAGTAGCAGTAACAAAGGATTTTTCACTTGGAATGCAGACATTAACTCTGAATCCTATATTTAGCTTTTTCTCTTGGTTTATGAGGACACTGACGTGATGACGTGCATAAGAAGTATGATATAGTGACATTTAAATGGTATCTTATAAAACAACTTTAAGTGACTAGTCGCGCCTAGGCTATTATTTTAATTGCATTCAATGTTAAGACAATAGCAAATGTCGATAGGAAATGTGGATGATTATTTATTTATTTAGCTAAAAATTAGCACCTATATTTTAAGATGATTTTAAGTTACTGCCTTAAATCGAATCAATCTGGACTCATGCTCCCTCAACCAAATTCTAAGATATTTATTTATTTATATAAGGCACATCAACAACACAAATACAATTATAGAAAAGATATAGCTTGTTATTTATTGTTAGTAACGTGCTAAACTCGATTTTAGACTGACCGGGTGGAATGAAATAACTTTAAAGTTTCTTACGACTTATTGTCGGGCCTACGTTGTCCCCCTATCTAGGTACTAATTTTGTAACATGGAAATATTATTATTGTAAAACCAAACCAGTTTTTAAAAGAGTAACCATGGAGTTTCTTGCCGGTTCTTCTCCATAGGAAACGACCAACCCGAACCGTGCACCTTTTGTCGACGTTTTACAAGTGCCCATGTAGGCCTATGTGAAATAAAAAAGGTTGATTTTGATTGTTTTTTTTTTTTGAACATGCAACTTAGGTGTAACAATAGCTCCAAATAATCCTATAAAAACACAGACGATACAAAAGTTTTTACTTTCACTGTATTTTTTCTGTGGTTTTGCCAACTGTCAAATAAATCTAACCAACAGCTCAAAAATCCCGTTGGAAAGATTAGTCTGACCGTCAATCTGACCACTGGGAAAACCCCTAATTATGGCCAAAAAAGGAATGTAGTACCCCACGAGACGAATAAAGGCACATCTCTAACCGATATCTAACTCGATAGATTAAACTCTCTAGCAGATATCACATCAAGCCGCTTAATACATTGCCCATCGCCTCTCAAAGCTATTTAGGTGTCAATTACACCATGAATGTTCCACAAGCCTTTTCAATTAGCCGCTCTCGGGCTGCGTATTAGTTTTAGTTTCAAATGGAGCGGTTTGCTTTGAAGTGGCCTTTTATGAAACTTACGAGTACGCCGGCTATTAGCCCGTGCGGGCTTCAACATGACTCAACAACCACCCAAACAGTGGAACATGTTGCTTGCCGCCATTTTGGACGGGTGTTACCAAATTGTAACGTTACGGGAAGCGGTAAATGATGCCAATGAAACGCTTGGGTGTTCGGGATTGTTTGTAAACTGATTGTAACTACATATTTGAATATGTGAAAATAAAGACAAGACTCACATTAGGGTAACACTTTTGAATATTAAACTGACCATAAATTAAATCCAATAAATAATTGCGTATACAACTTTCCGCAGCTCACGTTGGTTCATGATTGTCATTTGTTTTTTATTGGGATTTCTGTAGACGGTTCGAATCACGTTCGAATATTTTTTCAAAATTATTTATTAGGTAAATATTTTTTCGGCCTACGACTTGTCTTTGAATGGCGTACAGGCATAGTAGAAACTTTCTGTTACTTTTAAATTTGATAAAAAAGTTTCTAGTGTGCATATACCTAGTCTTTGTTTTACTAACTATGTTGTCTTATGATATTCGGTATCTAAACCTAATAAAACCCAATGTTTAACATTCCCTTCAAGTTGGGCTATTAGCAAAATTTCGAGCAAGTATTATAATGATTAATATCTCTGCATGTTTACGCAAGGCCTCCCTTCGGGCGAATTACTTAATCCTGGTGAACGAAGCTAATTGCGCGTGTGAACGGGGCAGGCCGTGTAGCCATGTTCTGTCGACTGTACCTACCGACACGACGACACGACGACGTGACGGAATAATCGAGAACACGATTCGGGCAATTGTACACAGTTTACCTACATTTACGTAAAGTTACGACGTAAGGGTACAGACGATTTCTGTGTATTTTACACTTGGCTTGTCAATTAATTTGTGTTTTACTTTGAATTTGTAAGCACGTGTGGGAATAGTAAAGACTAGTTGTAATAGAATTTTTAACCGACTTTAAAGAAAGGAGGAGATATATGTATTTTTATGTTATTTCACCGTTTACTCAGAGTCGGCTCGACCAATTGAGATGGTTAAATGACTGTACTAGCTTCTGCCAGCGGCTTCTCCTACGTGTTAAGTGTTTTCTTATCCCAAGGGAACATTATACTGGGATGAAAATCCCATGTGCTGTGCTATAATAATCTATCTCTGCATCAAAGGAGAATGTCCATTTTGTAAGGGACCTTGGGCCCCTTTGAAAAAATGGTTGTATCTTGATGAATTTGGTTGTATATTGTAGAAAAAACACGTTTTATTCATAATTAGAAAACATTTTTCATTTATTTTGTGGGGATCACGAGATATAACGATGTTTCTGTTCTTGAAATGAACCCTTATTACAATGCAATAAGGTGCATACAAATGTCCAAGTGAAGGAACCTTAAATGTTGTTGTCTGTACATATAAAGTAAAGGACACGGATGGAAAAAAACGCAAAATATAAATCCTATTTTCGAATAATATTGAAATCGCAGACACGATACCTCATAGGGGGCCTGTGTAGGGGCAATCCCCTTTCATCCAGATCCGTTCAGCCGTTCTGGCGTCATTGAGTAACAAACATACATCCATCCACCCAAACTTTCGCATTTATAATATTACTAGCTTATGCCAGCGGCTTCGCACGCATCAGTGTCGAAAATCAGCCTAAGGGAACATACCCCCGAGATACAAAGTATTATATGTGATATACCAGACTATAATCTATCTCTGTGCCAAATTTCATTCAGATCCGTTTAGCCGTTTGAGCGTGAAGAAGTAACATAAAACACACACACACTCACAAACTTTCGCCTTAATAATATCAATGTGAAGTAAGATTTCGACGGTTATTTTTTCATGCGGACAGTGTGTTTTTAAGCATACCAGAAAACAACTGACGTACGAGTAAAATAAGGTTACTATGCAAACAGCTATGAACCAATTTAGATTAAGTTTTTTGAATAAGGGTATTTATTATTTAACAATAGTTTAAGTCTACATTTGTCAAATTAAAACAACCTTCAACTTTCGAACTAACTTTGTTAATTCAAAAATATACAGTGGTTTTAGACAGAAGTTTAATTGAAATAAATGCTTCCAGTTTGATAAGGCTGTATTCGATCCTAACATGGAAGAAAATTTAATTTATTTACAGTGCTACAGTATCGTTTCGATCCTTTATTTTTTTTTATTAATTTACGGGTTTTGCCAATTAGCGCCACCATATAAGATTTGGTAGAGAAAAGGAGTTGAGTCAGAGAGTCATCAGTAACTTAGTAAAAAATCTAATTGCAAGGTAAAGTTAACAGATATACCAGTTATGTCGGCTACTTTAAAACTACAATAACTGAAAAAAAAAAGTAAATTTAAATAACAAAAAGCCGACTGCTTAAGAAGCGAACTAAAGGGAAGTAAACAAGAAGATAATCATGATATGCAGTCGGAGGATATATATTCGCGAGCTGGCTGACCAAAACCAGAAGTATCCTCCGACTGCACAGCATGTTTTTTTTCTTGTTTACGTCTTTTTAGTTCGCTTTTTAAGCAGTCAGGTTTTTTGTTTTTTTTTAGCACTTTTAAGTTAATTTTTAATTGTTTATTTAATTGTTAAATTTTCGAATTAGGTACATTTAAACATATAAGTGTGATATATTTTTGAAATTGCCTCTTAAAATCCTTTATTTTGATACCCCACATGATGGGATAGGAAGATATAAAAAAATTAGGCCCCCACAATAGGTCACCCAAAAGCCGCCATTTTTCTATTTTTCAATTTGAATGTAGCCAGTGACACTCGCAGGATTAACAACATTAACATACATATATACATAGACTGATAAACACATTACCCTCCTTTGCCAGTCGGGTAAAAAACCAACTGCTTAAGAAGCGAACTAAAGAGATGTAAACAAGAAGAAAATCATGCTATGCATTCGGAGGATATATATTCGCGAGCTGACTGACTAACATAACCTTACGTATCCTCCAACTGCATAACATGATTTTCTTCTTCTTTACATCTTTTTAGTTTGCTTCTTAAGCAGTCAGGTTTAAGATTTTTTAAATTTACTCTTTTCATTTAAATTTTTTTAGTTATCATTTGTTTTTCGTAGAGAATTAGAAATTAAATTTAAAGTTTCCTAGTACTAAGAGTCTCTGAGCTAAGCTGTGGACAGAACGACGGACAGACGGACATGGCGAAACTATAAGGGTTCCTTGTTGACTACAGAACCCTAAAAGTGGCGAAAGGAACCTAATGATAATTTTTAAATTCCTATTCAACAATTTTTTATTTCGTTTTGACAATGTTGCGTCTGGTGGTAGCTGTGGTCAAATTTTCACTTCACTTCACTTCTTGTTTGAATGGCACCAGATGTGTATAATTTACACAATTCCGCCAATGTCAGGGTTATAGAGGATAAACGAAGGAGATTGATCGGTAAGAAGAAAATAGTTTTTTAATTGTCAAATTATGACGCTGATGGCCGGTGATAAATTTACCTAAAATAAACAAGAGACAACACTGTTATACCACACCGTGTTAGTATTATAAGTTAAAATATACTATAGGGACAACACAAAAATAATATCACAGTTTAATTTTGTTAATCGTAATAAATCGGGACAAAAAGTATACAAAGGGAGAATTTACAATTGATAATAAACATTTCATATTAATAGGACGAGGAATATTGGGGGGTAGGATGTTGTAAAGAGGAGATTGTAATTTTGGACAATTAAAAAACAAGTGATCAGTAGTGCCTTCGTCCATACCGCATTCACAAAGAGAATTGTCTCTCACCCTAATTTTATGTAAATGTACAGGAGTACAGGCATGACCGAGACGAAGACGACAGATAACAGATGTTGAAGACTTACTTAGTCTACGGTACTTAAAAAACCATGGTTTTACTGGGATGTTAGGTTGGATGTCACCATAGTAATTTCCTGTTTGTTTCTTAGTCAACTGCCATAACCGGTCCCAGGATCCTTCCATACGTGGCTTAGCGAGTGAACATAGATCCTCAGAAACAATATGGGAATGTTGAGGTGATCCAGTTTGAATGGCATTTTTAGCACAGTAGTCAACAGTTTCGTTACCTGGGATACCACAATGGCTGGGAATCCATGCAACGTTCACGTCTATCCTATGGAGAAAACAATTGTATAACGCTTCCCTAATTTTAAGGATAATCGGAAATTTTGATTTAGATCGAAAAGGGTTAGAAAGAATAGACTGGATACAACTTTGGGAATCAGTGAAGATAACAGATTTATCTAAATTGTGGGAAAGGACATAATTGATGGCTTCTAATAGAGCAATTGATTCTCCTGTAAATACAGATGTATTTGGAGGACATTTGTAACTAAGGATGATTTTAAATTGGGGAATCCAAACAGCTGCAGCTACGCAGCCCTGATTTGATGTTTTTGAAGCATCCGTAAATATATTCAACCACCCATTAAATTTTTTATTTATCACTTCATTAAATTGATTTGCAGCCAGTAACGAGTCTTTATCAATTCCGACATTCAAATAAAGAGTGGGACGAAAAACAAGTGCATCATAAGGGATAGAAAAAAGGGGATTGAGTTGAAACTGCATAACTTGATGCGATAGGTTGGAGATTGAAGTAACACTTCGAAGAAGGCATGGCATTTTATTGGAAGCTAAATGAGGGTAAATATTTTGCAGTTGTTGCAATTTGACAGGAAGCGGGTGGGAAGAATTTTGTATCAATTTAAAAAAGAATCTGTCACATAAGTACTGTCTACGAAGATGAAGTGGAGGTTCCACACATTCTACCTGCATAGCCTTGATGGGTGAGGATTTCATTGCGCCTAAGATAATCCGTAGACATCTGGACTGGATTTTGGATAGTTTGATGGTGCCTGCCTTGTTACAGTGGTCCAAGAGAAATGATCCATAATCCATATGGCTACGAATAATGGCATTGTATAAAAGTTTTTGTGAATAAGGGTGGGCACCCCACCATACACCAGATAGAGCTCTTAGTACATTGATACCTTTTTCACATTTTTGGGCAATGTAACTGGAATGAGGAACCCCAGTCATTCTAGAGTCTAGAATGATACCCAGGAATTTTACCTGGTCATTTAAAGGGATTTCCTCGCCGTTAAAAATAATATTAACTAATGGGAGTATTCTTTTTCTCGTAAAGATCACAGCACGACTTTTAGTAACGGACAGAGATAATCCATGGTCGGATAGCCAGTCCCCTAAGTATTTAAGAGCAGTGTTGAGCTTACCAGCAGCTTCTATACCAGAAAGAGATGAAGAATATAGTGCCAGATCATCCGCATATTGAAGTACCTGACAGAAATTATTAACTGATTGTTCGAGATCATAATTATGTGTAGAGGTTATATAATAAGGGACTGAGCACCAAACCTTGAGGAAGACCTCTCCAGATAACTCTGGGAGAGAGGGAGCCATTTGGAGTTCTGATTATGATGGTTCTAGCCATTAAGTGATTGCAAATGAACCTAACCATCTTCTCAGGGACACTCAGCTGTAGAAGTTTCTTCCTGAGAACCGGAAGAAGGACATTATCATAAGCAGATGAAATATCTAAAAAGACTCCTATAAGGTACTCCTTTCTACCAAAAGCTAACTGTATGTCTGTTGTTAATAAACTGAGGTTATCCATGGTACCCATGCCTTTTCTGAAACCAAATTGACTCTTAGCCAGAATACCTTTGCTCTCTAGCAGCCACTCCAATCGGTTCCGTAGTAAATGTTCCATGACTTTAGAAAAAATAGAGGACAGAGCAATAGGTCTTCTAGAATTTGGATCTGAAGGATCCTTTCCTGGTTTAAGAAGAGGGATGATTATTTGTGTTTTCCATGGTTCTGGGATTAGGCCTTGATCAAAAAAAATATTTAGGAGTCTGAGGAAGGTTGCTTTTGCTTTTTCATTTGCCTTACACAGAAAAGAGTAAGGAGCTCCATCTATTCCTGGTGCGGAGTCCACTAGACCATCAAGGGCCCTATGAAGCTCATTCATTGAAAATGGTGAGTCCATTCTATCATGTGAAATTATAGGTGCAGAATGAATGGGGAGTGAGTCAATGAATGGGACGGAAGGGGGGCTAGTTTGTCCGCAAATGAATCAATCCAAAAATCAGGGTCATTTGTGGATAAGTTTTCAGTCACAAGTGATCCTCGGAATCTCTTAATCTGTTTCCAGACTATCGAAGCAGGAGTACGTGGAGACAATGATTCACAAAAGGTAAACCAACCTTGCCTTTTTTTTGATGACAGCAACCTCCGTGTACGGGCTGCTATATGCTGGTAAGAAAGATAATTTTCTATCGACATATAAGTTTTATACTTTTTCTAAGCTTCACTTCTTTGGTGTACAATCGCTGTACACTCAGAGTTCCACCAAGGAGGAGATACTTTAAATGACCTTTTCCTTTTCACAGGGATATGGTCGTCCGCAGCAGACAAAATGGTCTCCACAAATGTATTATATGCACTTAGAGGATTCTCATTAACTAGAGGAGGGAGAGATTCTAGCTTGTTATCTAACGCTGAAGCATACGCCACCCAATCTGCTTTTGATAGTCTATATTTTAAGAAAGGAGAGGGAGAATTTTGACAATGAGACCGAGGAGGAAAAGAGATTATGATAGGGTAATGATCACTACCATAAGAGCAATCAGCAATATTCCACGAAAGAAGTGAAGATAGAACAGGTGAACAAAAAGTGAGGTCTACTGCGCTTCTTGGGTCTTGGGAAGGAAGAACTCTTCGAGTAGGGGAGCCATCATTAAGTATGCAAAGGCTGTTGTCATCCAGTATATCTAAAATAATTGAGGAAAAAGAGTCACAATGGCTTGAACCCCATGAAACATGGTGAGAGTTAAAATCCCCCATTACAATGATTGGAGAAGGAAGGGAAGCAATGATGGAGTGTAGTTCTGGACCAAGGGAGGGATGGGGATGAGGAATATAAATTGATAGAAAGGTTGTATTTAAAGTTCTAACTGCTACTGCATTGATGTTGCGACTGTGAGTTGGGAGAGTAAGTATGGGATCGCCTAATCAATAAGGCACACCCAGCATACCCATCATCTCTATCATCACGCAGACAGGCATATCCTAAAACCCTAAAAAGGGATCCAGGGACTAACCATGTCTCCGAGATGGCCATCACGGAAGGAGAAAATTTTGAGATTAAATGTAGAAGTTCATGTTTTTTATTTTTAATGCTTTTACTGTTCCATTGCATTATTCGGACACAATACATTGTTGATAAGAAGAACGATTTGAGAGAGTTTACTTGCTACGTTGGACGGTAAATTTTTATCATTATTGGAAATTAAATTGAGAACCATAGATAGGAGTAGGTCTAATATATTCTCACTAGGAGGAGAAGGAGTTTGGGATAAAGCACAACCATTAGGAAGGGACGAAGGAATTTCGGAGGTTAGGGATCTATGAGCCCTTTTATCATACCCCACACCTAGTTGGGGACGAGGTTGTCTGTTGGTGAATATTGTTTTTCTATATGAAGTTGTTGGAATTGGTTGTGATTCGTTATGGGGTTGGACTCCATAAGATGGAGAAGAAAACATTTCTTTTGCAACTTCTGAATAAGATTTGCGCACAGAGGGAAAATGAGTAGATGCTTCCTCATATGAGATATTATCCTGGGGGGTCTCCCTTGTTTGACCGAAACGAATTTGACAAATTTTCACTTACCAAAAAAATTTTCGCATAATTTCATTTCCCAAATTATTACTTAGCAAAAAATCTATTCACGAAAATTTTTAACGCAAACATAATGTTTGGGAAATGAACGTTTAAACTATAACTTGTTAACCAACTAGTACTTTTAACATTTTTTATTTATTCAAATATTTCACTTGGAATAACAGTTTTTACGCAAAATCAAATAAGCCAAATATTTATAGTTTTTTATTTCTCTTTTTTTATATATATTTTTTTTAAATTTAATGCAGGTCACAGTTTTAACCTAACCTAACCATTTTTTTTTAAATAACTAATTATCCTAATCTTAATAGTTCAGTTCCGGGTAACCTACTAAAAACAATCTCTTTTTTCTATTAATGCAAGTCGTTTCTGGCAATCGCCGGCCGCTGCCGCGGCACCGCTCGCTTCGCTCGCTCGGCTCGTGCGTAGGAGGTCACAGTTTTAACCTAACCTAACCTAACCATTTTTTTAATAATTAACCTACTCTAACTACTTCCATAAATAAATTAATAATCAAGTAACCATAAATTTGACTTGTTTCAGACAAATTGAAAGAATTAATCAAAAAATAAAATTGTATTTTTTATTATATAATTCAAAAAATCTTATGTTTGCCTTAATACTTTTTGTCTTAACAAATCATTTCACCAAACGTTTATTGTCTGAAGATTGTTTGCTGTAATAAATCATTTGATTAAAGACCAAATGCCATAATGACATTATACTTGGTAAAATTTTGCCATGTAAAAATTTGACCAAATAAAAATATGCGTACTAAAATCATTCGAAATATTGCAATGGTATAAAAAAAGATTGCTGAAATTTGTTTGGGTAATGAAATTTTGTCAAAATCTTTTCGGCAAAACGGCAGGATCCCTATCCTGGGACATTAGAGATTTAATGTTTTTTTGCCTGTCATGCTCAGGACAACACCTATTTGTAGCGAAATGCTTCCCTGAACAGAATAAACAAGATGCCAGATCCTCAACAACATTACATCCATCCCCAGAATGAGGTTGAGAACACCGGAAACAACGAGGGGTTGAACGACATTGAGCCTTTATATGGCCAAACCTACAGCAATTATTACACTGTATGGTGGGAAATTTATATATCTCAACAGGTAAAGAAGTATGGTAGCAGTAAACATGACTGGGTAGAACCTGCCCATGGAAGGTAAGGACAACACTCTGGGTTGCTATCCATGTCACTTTGCCATCTGTAAAGTTTTTCCTGTTAAGCCTTCGTGCTTTTAAAACATATCCACACCCATCAGGAAGCATTAATGCTTCAACAAGTTCATCCATTGACCATTCTACTGGAACATTGCGAATTAGACCCATACGGGTGATATTGTAGGTTGGTATATTGGCAACATATTTGTATTGGGGAAGCAGTGGATTATCGAGGAAATTGTTGGCATCACTTGCTGATTTAAATTCGACTGCTATTTTGTTACGACCAACCCTTTTTACCCCATCCTTAAATATATTCTTAATTTTGTTTGTAACAAGGAATTGGCCAAACTTGAGGGGTCTAATTGAAGTCCCAGCCGAGGGATCAGGTTCTGTACGCGAAACATGAACTAAAAACGGTCCTTTATCATTCACTTCGTATGCCTTGTAACCGATTGTTAGACTATGGTGCATAAAAACTGTCTGGATCGACGCAGATGCAGTCGCGGGGTCTACAATAGTTTTTTTAGCAGGTAAATTAACGTCGTCATTTTCCAGACGGCGTTTATTGTTACTAGATGTAGGAGGCGTATCTTGGGTGAATAGCGGGGGAGACGAGTCCATCATTGGTACTGGCACACTCTGTCCATCCGGTGGGTCTGGGGGTTCAGGAGGGTCAATCATACTTACAACGGGAAAGTTAATGCACTTTTTGAATAATACACACACAAACACTTAAATAGGGAAATTTAGCATAAGTTTCTCGTAACAATTAGACGAAATATACTAAAATATGTAAGTCAATCTCACTAACACGTGTATCAACTTAAAGAATCCGACAGCGAAAAAACTGGTCAAATTTTATTACTGTCACCTCTTTAGTGACACTCTTAAGGTTAAGAAGATAGATTGACATAAGAATCATCAAAATCGGCTTACGCGTTTGTTCTCTAGAACGCCACATAGGAACCAACATGCAAACATACATAGACTGATAAACACATCCTCCTTCAGCAGTCCGGTAAAAATATAAAGTAGAGCGCAGTAGCTTACGGACCTATCAGAATAATTTGAAATATTTATTACCATATAACCGAATCCTTACCCATTAAATTTTCCAATATTATTCTACCTACCACTTGCGTGCGTATACCCGTGTAACTTAGAATTTATTAAAGGATTCCAGTAATCTGTAACGCGTGTTTCCAGCTACACAAATATTAGATAGGTGCGTATGTGGACTTTACAAGGATTCACATATTGTTTTGTGTGTATCCACGAGTTAGGTACCTATATAAAAAAACCGGCCAAGTGCGAGTCGGACCCGCGCACGAAGGGTTCCGTACTTGGTAAATTGTGGTTTACGATTTATGATATATTAAAAAAAAACTACTGACTGGATTTCGTTCAAACCAATTTTCGGTGGTAGTTTACATGGTAATGTACATCATATTTTTTTTTTAGTTGTATCATTCTCTTATTTTAGAAGTTACGGGGGGGGGGGCACATTTTACCACTTTGGAAGTGTCTCTCGCGCAAACTATTCAGTTTAGAAAAAAAATATATTAGAAACCTCATTATCATTTTTGAAGACCTATCCATAAATATCTCACACGAATGGGTTTGATGGGAAAAAATAAATTAGTTTCAGTTTCAAGTATGGGGACCTCCAAAATTTATTGTTTTTTTTCTATTTTTGAGTGAAAATCTTAATGCGGTTCACAGAATACATCTACTTACCAAGTTTCAACAGCATAATTCTTATAGTTTCGGAAAAAAGTGGCTGTGACATACGGACGGACAGACAGACAGACAGACAGACATGACGAATCTATAAGGGTTCCGTTTTTTGCCATTTGGCTACGGAACCCTAAAAATGCTGGTTCTTCTGCGGCTTTGCTTGCATGGTCTGTCATTTGTGGGATAAAGCTTTCAACCACTGAAATATTGTTTATAATCGGTTCAATACTTCCAGAGATTTAAACAATTCATCGTATTAAAACATATTATTTTATTCTTATTAGGTATTATTTAATATATTCATTTTTTTTATATATTGATGTATTTCTCTACTCATACTGCATTCAGTCTCACTAAGAGAAATCATGAAAAATGAGATCAAATCCAGTAGAGTACCTTCGCACGGCAGACGCGCCTACAATCATTAGATCAACACAGACAGATTAGATAAAAGGTTAACAAACTTCTAATGTAGCACTAAAGTTGAACTGTTTCTATAGACTAAGAATTCTAAGAATCATCTTAACCCCAGTTTAATTTTATGCTTGAATAAAAAACGGCTTATTCTCACTATCACAAATTAAGGAAGATATCTATCAATGACACCACTGTTTTTTGTTTTGCACAGATGTTCAACTGTTTTTCGAAAACGGTCAAGAACGAACCGAAATATTCACCCAAGGGGCCGGAGATTTTTTGTTCCGAAGCCGATATTTATTAAGTCAACAATTGTTGATGTTGACACATACGCGCCTTGACCGTATTTATCTTTATTCCAACAGCCCAAACAATTAGGTTGGGTAGATAAGGTTTCCTTATAAATCATAAATCATTCTGTTCGTGCCCTCTATGCTATCTATGTTAGGTACAAACAACACCGTATATGTACCGCAGAATTATCTCCGAGAATGTCTACGTGGCTGCATTTGGAGCAGTCAAGCTATAATTATGTCTACCATATGACAAATATTTCTCTGGTTAAATTCAGTTGTGGACCAAGGGCTCACCAAGTGCAATATGTAAACCAAATTGTTTTTGTTCAATGAGTTATTTCGTGTTTAACAAAATTCGTGTTGACGTGCGGTTTATTTTGTAATGAAAAATTATATGTAACGCTTCCCTTGTTAAATGGGTCGCGGTCGTTAAAAAATCACTCGCGCACAAGGTCACGATCAAGCATTAAAATGAAAATAATAAAGACAAAACAGAATAATTTAAATTACTTTCTCCGGCAGACCTTGGTATAAAAATAAGCAGCTTGTACAAATAATCGTCTCGTTTCTGCGTGCCCCCGGGACCCTTGTTTCAAACAGTGACAGATGACCGCAACGAAAATACATTTGTTGAACATACGGCGTACATCAAAAGGTCAGGACATGTGTGGCAACACTCGTTATATTTAGAACTGAGCGCTAAATTAGCTCAAAATACGCGAACCGGCTGCATAATGCATAAGACAGTACGTAGACTAACTACTAACTCCCAGCGACTAACGTCTCAGTACTCATTCATGTCGTCACTCGTCACATTATTTCGGGCTGTCATTACGTCATTGGGACGCAAGTGTGATTCCTTTGTGATTGTGACTCATCGATTGACGAACTGAGGTTATCTAGGCCTAATGTTAACAATAAACAGTTTAGATAAGTGGGCCATAAACATTTACGAGCCTTGTGTTTTAGGAAGTCTTATAGCTTTTTTATGGAGTAGGTATTATCAAGTGGAAACAGCTGTTTTTAATTTTAAGTAAGCAACTATCTGATACATGATTCCAGTTTAAATCATATAAGGTAAACGTCCATATAAGTGATGTCATTGATCTAAGAGTACTCGATAAAGGCAGAATATCCAATGGCATTACAATGCTATGTCAAACATGTCAATATGGTGACAACTTAAGGATGACATCATGACATCACACTGCACCGCAGCAAAAAATCTAAGGTTTTCCGTTACAAACACGAAACAACTGGAACAAAGTATTTCATTACAAAAATGATTATTGTAATAAAGTTACTTATTAATCTATATTTGGAAATGTAAGTACAACCCACTCAGATGAAGTCCATAATTTGAATGTTGCTTTTTTATAACTCTCTGTATACGGTATGGTAATAACAATAAACCTAGTCATAGTTGGGATAATTACTTGGTTATGGGGAGTTGTAAAAAAGTTTAATTTTTGCCATAATTTTAAAGCTTAAAGATCCGTATTCATAGTAAAATGAGCTCGCATAAATTGCACAATAATAAGTGTTATATAAAAACATTACTTCATTTGTTATTTCATTTTTTTTTATTGTTACGTTGAATAATTTAAATTACTACGAATTAATTAATTGCTTTTAGCTAATATGGATTTTAATGATTTCTTTATAACTGTTATTACTGGTATTTTTTAATCAATCAATATACATACTTTACTTTATAAATATTATGCCTACAATTCAATTAATTGATTTGACCAAATTGAAATGAATTTTTTAACCTAATTTAAGATAATGCAGTTATGAATTACCAATAAAAATGACGAAATTTTGTGAGTAGCCATAAATTAATTAATTTTATCACATTTAATGATTAAATGTAACACCAACTTCAGTTAGTTAATGTTTATAATATAATTTGTTAGTATCATGTTATCATCATCATCATCAAAAAAAAAAAAAACATGTGCATGTTTATTTTTTAATTTTTACAATTTGAAAATAAATATTTGTATAAGATTAGCATGAAATAAATAGGCTTTTAAATTTTTATTTTGTTTTTATAACTACCATAACAATAATGGTTTGCAATAAAGCAACATGTTCTCAGCAGCAAAAAAACATGTTAGTGCAACAATGTTTAACAACATATCCACTAAATCGCTTAGCAACCAATTTTTCCTCAGTTCTACAACAAGATGTCCCTTCTTTGTTGAACTTTAATGAAAACAACAGCTAACAGAATTAGTTCCACCCAGTTTCTATTTATACAGGAATAGGACACAACCTGACGGCCGTGTCTTCCTCGCGTTGTGCTAGCGCTATTTTAGGGGTAATTAAGTGCCGGAACGCACGGACTTCCGAATTCGTCAACTCTGAGATATGAGGTGAGTTAGTGAAAACGATTAAGATTGTAGAATTCGTTTCAGTGGTTTCAGAAAAGTCTTTTCATTATTTTGTTCAGAAGAAGTTGAGAAGGTTGTGTCAGAGTAGATTATTATTAGCACCGTTTACTAGAAATGTTCCTAAATGTTCCTTAATGTTCTTTAATGTTCCTTAAATTCCTTAAAGTTCTTTAATGTTCCTTAATGCTCCTAATTGTTCCTAAAAGTTCCTAATTGTTCCTCATTGTTCCTAATTGTTTCTAAATGTTCCTTAATGTTATATGTAGCGGAATTTAAAGGCCAGTGCTTGCAATACGTGTGCTATATGTGTGCTGCTTTCAAACTGTGCCTGGGTGTGGCTTTTTAAACAAAATAATGTAAAATAATTTTTTTTTTTTTTTTTTTATAACCTATAGGCTCGCGCTTGACCACAATCTCACCTGATGGTAAGCGATGATGTGGTCGACGGTGAAACACGCTTGCCTAGAAATAACCTATTCACTCTTGACTTAAAGACCCCCAGATTGTAGCTATCGGGAAACACAGACTCCGGCAGGGAATTCCACTCCTTAGCTGTACGCATAATAAAAGTGTTCCCAAAACGTTTTGTGCGTATGGGTGGGATGTCTACCATGTATCGATGGCGCATCGCCGTACGTCTGGTAGTCCGATGATGGAACGGGCTAGGTGGAATTATATCGTGCAATTCCATCGCACACTCCCCGAAATGTAACCGATAAAAAACCGACAGGCTGGCAACTCGGCGACGATGTTCAAGACTCTGGAGCTTTGACTTGACCAGCGCCTCATCGCCGATGAGCCTCTTGGCTCGCTTTTCGATCGACTCTAGTGCGTCAAGCTGGTATTTGGCTGATCCGTCCCAGAGATGAGAACAGTACTCCATGCATGATCGAACTTGCGCTTGATACAAGTTGAGGAGCTGTTCCGGCGTAAAGTACCGTCTCACCTTTGCAAGGATCCCCAGCTTTTTGGCAGCCAGCTGAGCCTTTGCCTCAATGTAAGGGCCAAAATTGAGAGTAGATGTCAACGTAACGCCAAGAAGCTCAAGATGGTCAGACTATACAATAACTGTAGCATTTAAGTAAAATTAGATCTTTCTAAAACACAGAGTTCAAACAATATCTATCCACCTCTATCGACTCCAACGTAGCTACGAATCTCACTTAATCATTTTGATCAATTGTAGTTTTTTTCATTGCAGGAGAAAACCACAAAATTGTGATGGTAAAAACACCTACACCATTGTAGCCTTACTTAGCTTTATTTCGATACCTACAAATAATACGAAAGGAAACCATAATCATACCACCCGTGAGACACAAAAAATTTAACCACCGGAAAAGGATCATTACTCTTAAAACAATCTCAGTACATTTGGTACCGTTAATGTACTTATAAGTGCTTCCAAACGGTACCAACACTTAGCATTTTCGTCCCGTTTGATTTGGCTTGCTTCCTAAAGACATTGTTAGTGATACATATGCAAAACATTCCGCTTTACTTGGCAGTGACATCAGTCCCTATTGAAACTACTGTGTTACATATTGCAATCACGTTGTCAGGCAATTTAGAATTCTGATTACATAACTCATTTATTTTTATGTAAACGCTAGTACATGTAATTAATACGAATTGTTGTACGTTAGAAGGCTTTTGAAACTGTAGCGTGTGTTGAAGTATTGTGAAGTTTCAGTACGTTTTGGTTTACAAGGTTTAAATAAAAAGCATTATGCGATATTTGGTAGGAGTCCCGTTTGGAAGTCAGTGTCTTCTGATTTTTAAAGCGCCGACTACAGTGAGTGCAACAAATAACGTAGAATATTATAAAAATAGATATTTTTATGATGTCTTATCGACAAACTAATAAAATTATACGTCTTGTTTGTGAGACAATTAATTCTGCTGTCATTTGTAATTGGTCGATTTTATTCCGTTTGTATTATTTTTATAACAATAACAAAAAATATCTTAGTATTAATGTAATTATAATTGTAAAAATTCTATAATAATAATTCAATTTAATTTTGTTGAAGCCTTGTTTGTGAGACAATTAATATTGTTGCTATTTTAATTCTCAAAATGGTTTCCGTTTGTATTTGGTAATAATAGGTAACATTAATAATTTAACAATAGTTGTCATATATAACTTTCTGCATTTCTTTCTTCTTATACATGCCTGTTAAGTTTTACCTTAGTATGCACTAGTATATAGTAGCACTTTATGTTTTTTTTCTATAAATATTATGCTATTAAGTATACTATGTGGACAATATCGCTGGTTGCCTATTTTCATTTCTTCGTGCTCAAATTTTAAGTATTGTTGTAGTGTGTAGTCGTTTTTTATTCTAAAAACATACATACATAAACTCACGCCTTTTTCCCATGGGGGTAGGCAGAAACTATAGAACGCCACCTTCTACGATCCTTACATGCTTCTTTTGCTTCACTCATTTCATTTATTCCAAATAAATTTAATAAAACTAATGTCACTCAGTAACTTCAAGTCAATTTTAAAACAAGATAACACGAATAGAATAGAATAATATACTTTTCGTACCACTTGCTCAAAAAATTGACATATAGAATGTACATTTTTTGCCACAAAAAGCGAACATAACAATAGTCATTTTTAATCAGTTAAAAACAGGGAAAGAAAATTGTACTGAATTTCATTCATCCTCTAGGGGAGAACGTGATGTAAATTTGGAATACCTACCGAAATTTATACTGAACTACATCTGTGTTTACACCATTGAGTTTATTGGGACAATCCCACCGCACTATTCCCAAACCACTGCAACTCCTGAAAGCCAGAATCAACAGTGGCGACCACCAGAAAAGCGCCGAGGCAATGAAGCTCGACGAAGTCCCGGAGAATGAATTTACCTGTCTTGGATCCCGCAACGAAATTAATCAGAAAAGATAAAGCATTATACATATTTTTGAAAAAGGAATACGCATTTATTATGCAGCTATGATTATTAAATAAAATTACGAAAACCGACGAGGCCGTATGAGCTTGATGCCTTTGCTTTTCCGACAAAAAAATATTAGTCTAGGAATTTGCCGCGTTTTTGTTTTCTTCAAATACATAAACGTTAAGTTTGTATTGTGTTAATTTTTTCGCAAATGGTACTAAAAGTAGAGTATTTTCCTCATTGATAGCTGTCTTAGTCTTGGGTGAACTTAAATCCCTCGCTACACTCAGGACTCGTCTTAAATCCCTCGCTTCGCTCGTGATTTAAGTTTTTAACATCCTCGCTACGCTCGGGAGTAAACCTCGAGTCCTTCGTTACGCTTGCGATTTAAATCGTCACCCGCAACAGGAGACACTGCTTTATCCCCTTGGTTAATAATCTACTATTATTGTACACCATATAACAAGCTTCTATAATTAAATATAGTCTGGGGCCTATAAACGCCATCGGCGCCGGAGTACCGTATTCGTGAATAACCGCGATGCGACTCAGGCGCAGCTTGCACATAAAGCTTACAATGAAATTACGTTCATGCCATTAATAATGTTTACGATAGCCAGTTGGGCAGGGAATGCTTGGCTTTCCCGAAATAAAATGAAAGCTTGATGGATTACTCTGTCACTGTTTTGTTGCAAATGCCGAAACAAGAAAGCTTCATTAAGACATTGCCGGATTTTAAAGTACTAGAGACAACATGCTGCAAATAGCACGACTCAAATCTTAGACACCTTTACTCACAATACCAGTGTCCACACAATAGGGATGTTTCCAGCACCTGTAGCCAAGTTGACAATCTACAATCGATAACGCTAGTAGAAAACGAATCAATGTATGGGAATGACACATCTGAACGCTAAGTCACGTGGTCAGACCATAGAAATAGAGGCGTTAACGATTGTAGAAAGAGATT
Source organism: Orthosia gothica (assembly GCA_949775005.1). Classification (NCBI taxonomy): domain Eukaryota; kingdom Metazoa; phylum Arthropoda; class Insecta; order Lepidoptera; family Noctuidae; genus Orthosia; species Orthosia gothica. Next base: position 11,457,842 of record OX459041.1, read on the forward strand.
CGATACGAAACGTTTGTAACTTTTGTAGGGGGGCTGGGTGGAAAAATGATAATTCTACTTAGTTCGTCAGTGAGATTATCAATTAATATTGGACACGTATTTTTTTCTTTACCAAATCAATAAAAAATTACAAAGTTAAAGCGCATCAAAGTTCAGGAGGGGGCTTGTGACGTCACTAAGGCATTATAAAGTTTACTAGCGGCGTGACGTTTCACGATATTTCAACTCATTATATCGTCGTCACTTTATGTTTACATGTCAAAAGAAAAATATGTGTCCAATATTTTTTATTAATCTATCTGACGGACAAAAAACAAATTTTCAGTAAACTACCCTTTTTGCGATGAGCTCAAGTTTTGGATGTCATAGTCATATTCATAATTGTCACGGGTCGCTAATTGCTATGAGTAACAGAAACTTGGTTTGCCTGAAAAGTTTTGACAATACCGTTCTTAGCAGTTGCTGCAGAGGCGTCTTGGTACATTGGGTACAACCCACTCATACGCTCTAAACGTTTTGGGAATACTTTCATTGTGTGTACAGCGAAGGAGAGGAATCCTCTGCCCCAGTCTGCGTTTCCTGAGCTGCAAGCTTGAAGTCTTTAAGGGCCTACAACCACTTTAGTGCCGTAAAACGGTAACATTCAGAAGCATAGATAAAGCATAGCTCCTTATTATCGGCTAGGTTAAATTTTTTTTTTTTTTTTCATGTAGCTTATATACACATATACATTATTTGTGAAACATGTTTTTTTCGTATAAAAAATAGTTTTGCTTTAAGAAAATAATTAACAACAAGATACTTTTTTCGCTACTTTTGGATACTCCTCCAAAACGACTTAAATGTTTAAAGATATTTGTACACATAAAAGTTGATGGTTAGAATTTCTTCATAACTGAAATAGCATAGGTAAATATAAGAATATTTTGCAAACAAAACTGAGTCCAAAAGGAACCTCCTTTAAAAACCTCCAATATTGATATTTTGGTTCCGAGCGAGCGCACGGCCAGGGGGGTGACCATAAGCTCTTTGAGTAAGGTTATTTTGAGTGTATGTAACGGATAGATGTTTATGACGTTTATACATCAGTCACTTACTCGATCTCAAAATAACCTTCCTCTAAGAACGTATGGTCACACCCCAGTACTGCGTTAACATTGGGGAATAATACGCCGTATGCCAAGAGCGAATAGGATACTTCTAGGCAAGCGTGCTTCCTTTACCGTTGAACACATCATCACTTACCATCGGGTGAGATAGTGGTCAAACGCGAGCGAATCACTAATAAAAAAACAAGACATTAGGTCAATGATGTCTATCACAGAGCACATTTTTTGTCGTGCTGTTATAATAGTGCTTTAAAAAAGCATAATTTACATGAGGCTTAAGTGTAGAGATAAATAATTAAAGATAAATATTCACTCGTGGGTGTAAATGTTATTAAGACATTATTTAAAGTGATGAAACAGTAGCACCTTCCTAATACGCTAATAACGTCCTACGATTATCTAAACGTCTTCCAATCATGAGAATTATAGCAATTACTTCTCCCATATTCACTGTTTGATGTTAACGGGAGATTGATTTTATGTGCATAGTTAAATCTATGGGTGGGTTGTCAAATCTGAAGCCAATTAATGTACTTAATGGTCCAAAGTTTTTATTGTATCTGTTATAGACGATAAAGCTCTGTGACCTTCGTTAATGGTGATTGCAGTAGTTCTGTCTGTCTAAAGAGAGGTATTTAGCGTGACGATACTAAAACTAGTTAGCAAGAAGCAGCTAGTTTAGTCTGTCAATGCCAATGTAACGTAGATTCGGGTTTGGGGTAAATCAAGCACAAGGTTACAGTGGACAATAAGTTTTAATCGTTAAAGTTGAAACGAAACCGAGCTATGTTCCAAATAAAAATATGCATTGGGTTGTTGTTAGCAGTTGGCGGTTTGATCCTGGTTTCAAAAGAAAGAAGAAATTTTTACAGATAGTGAAATCAAATTTGAATGCCTGCTACTCGGAGGGGGTTTAGGTCAGACAGTCAACTCCATACCAGGTACCACTGCCACAGACAGACAGTAATAGTCGAAATCGCGATTCTTGAGTTCGATTGGGTCGGGTAAGATGTATTTGAGTTTTTCTATTAGGAATTACTCAACAACAACGTTAGGAACATGACAAACACTTTTTTTTGGGTTTGAATATCATCCAAAGACTTCGCCCGCTCCGGGTAAAGCAGGAGGGCGTGTCAGACTTTTACTGACTAAAACCCACCCGTGTTTCTTCAGTTGCTTGTGCCAGGGCCGCGAAGACTCCTTTTCAATTTTAATGAATAGGAACCTCCCGAAACAGCCGTGTCCGTTGAGGACCTGCGTCAGGCAAAAGGTAAGGACGCCGTGACGCCTCTCTTACCACCGCAATTGTAGCATGCCCAAGCTAAGGCATGGCCTGAAACCTAATAGAATTTGAGAAATACTTATATCAGGAATCGGAGGACCAAATCTGGATTTTAGTGCCAATAGGTTGCCCATATTACGTGGCCCTTAAACATATCTAGACCCGTCCGTCAACCCTTTTGCAGAATACCGACCTGGTATGACGTAATGTTATGTTTATAGGTATCTATGAGCCGGCCGGAGTAGGTATACCTAACCTTGGTCGTCAATATCAATCAGCTGGAAGCAATCGGTACCAAAATAGATGAAAGCTCCAGATTCGAGAGTGATCAGCCGACTCGATCAGCGAGGTTTATTTAAATGTGCTCATATAATGTTATTTGATGCAGTAAATATAGATCTGGCACTGACACTGATAGTTTTATTTAAAATCTGGTTTAAAGATTGTGTATGTTTGCGAATTACTGTTAGTCTACAGTCGGAATGTACGATAACTAACTCATGATATATATTAAGTTTATTTTTTAGTTAACATAAGTTTTGGTGTTGTTTTTAAAAAGAGAGCGGAAGAATATTATCATTCCATTCCGTCATAGTTGCAAATAATCATGTATTACCTATTATTTATTATGATTTTTTAGTATTTATTATTGTCATATTTAATTTATTAATATGCATGTATATGAGAGTATATGAGAGTAAATATTAATTAGTTATATTTTATTATATTATATTTTTTATTGTATGCTGGATTTCTTTGAAATAAGCGTACCATTGTACTTATTTTCTGTTCCTTCTTCTTCTTGTCTCTTTATTATGTGTGTGTACATTATTGGTAAATAAATAAAGTATGTTTTATTCAATTCTAAATTTACTTTTCAGTTAACATAAACAATGCATATAAACTGATTTGTCAGTCTCTTTGTCCGAAGTTATTTCACAAGAACAATGAATAACTTCAACAAATTAGTACGATTATTAGGAAGTTAACACCGCAACACAATGTTAATAAAAAACGGACTTGTAAACTTTTCTCCGAACAACAATTATTCACTTAAAGGAAAATGTTCTTTAATTCCATAACTTGGTGTAACGTCCATAAAAATACCATTCATTAATTTGTGTTAGGGTTCTTAAATTAACCAATCGGGTGCTAATTAAGAGGCGGACTGTAGGGTTCTTTGTGGGGTTCAGTACACTTTGAACCCGCGGTCCCACACTGATTCACTACTTTATCGTCGGCCGCTACATTAGGATAAAAGATATTTTATGATGCGAACTGAACGAGAGTGACTGACGAGGCCGCGGCCCGCACTTCGTGTACACTCAGACAAAGAGATATGTATACTGGCGGCTCACTTGCTACTACTTTTAAAATATTATGTACTGAGATGTGCTGAGACGTCTCGTCTTTTACATGCCTCTGTAATAGTTATTAATCATCCCCCTTGCCTTATCCCAATTTATTAGGGACTTTGACGTTATGTTAAATTTCAATGTAAATGAAAATTTAAAGCGTCGTGGAAAGTTGAGAATTCCTACCCGTATAGGTAACTCTTTTGCAGACTGTACTTACATAAAAAATTTTTAGGAAGCCGCAACAAAAGGCGAACACTTACGTATAGACGTACTCTTAAAAGTTCTTAAACCGTTTAATGTTTCGCATAATATGGTTTATGTATTTAATTAAGTGAATCAATTACCAAACCATGTCGTGAGTTTCGAAGTGCCAATAAAACACTGATTTTAATGTTCCCATACACAGTTGAAGGAACTATGTTTTGCAATTTTCAAAGTCTCATACTCGTCACGTCCTAATGATTAGAGACGTACACAAAGGTTGCCAGTGTGATTTGTACCTATATAGTGCATATAGATAGGCCATGATGTCTTCATAACCCACTGATATCATACTCATTAGCTATATTATAAATACTAGCTTCTGCTAGCGGTTTCGCCCGCGTGCAGGTCGAAAATTATGCCGAGGGAACATATTCCCGGGATAAAAAGTATCCTATACATACACATATCCAAACTTTCGCATTTTATTAGTAAGATTAAAGTCTGTATATCTGAATGTTTGTTAATCAATTACACCTCGGCTAAAAGGTTTGAACGAAAATTGGCACACGAGTAGACCATGACCTGTATTTATCCTAAAAAGTAGATATGTATTCATATTCGATATGCAAAACTTAAGTGGCAGTGGGCAGTGCACATTGCTCTCCGAACGGTGGGCCGTTGGGGCGAAAAGTTCTAGAATGGCGACCGCGAACCGGAAGACAATGCGTTGGAAGATCTCCCACTAGGTGAACCGATGACCAGGTTAAGGTTGCGGGAATGCGCTGGATGGGAGACGCACGGCAGGCTTATATATCTTCTTATATTATATTATATATCTTCTGCAAGAGCAAAACGATAGCGGTGTAGGTATGGTAGGTCCTACACAATCGTTTGCTAATCGCTTGCTGATAGTCAAATGCAATTATTTAAAAATAAAAACCGCCAACAACTCTAAAACTTCTGTATGGAAGAGCAATTATTGCGCAAAAATCGCTATCGTTTTGCTATTGCAAAAGATACGTAATAACCCTGCCAGATCGGTCAATGTGGTGACTCCTGGAGGAGGCCTATGTCCAGCAGTGGACGTCTTTCGGCTGAAATTATGATGATTCGAGATACCTAACCTGAAGTTTCTAATACCACGAGGGCAAAGCCGCCCGTAAAAGCTAGTGTTACTTTGTTACTTTTACGAGGATGCCGTTGGAGTGGCAAAGTTTTAGGCTTAAAAAATCAGAATTACTTTCGTGCCAAAGAAGAAGAAGTTTTACTTTACAAAGCTTGGTAAGAAATACTCGAAGAAATCGAAGGTTCTCTAGACGAGTGACAAGTATTAATTAAAGTCAAGCACTAACGAAATGGACCGTGATCATTCCTTACTTTTAAACTCCCGACGGAAAAAGAAGGGTGTTATAAATTTGACATTTCTATCTGTGTGTTTGTGTGCATCATAGCTCTTAAACGGATGGACCGATTTTGATTTTGTTTTTTTTTTGTTTGAAAAGTGACTTTATCGAGAGTGCTCTAACTATTTTTGATGAAAATCGGTTCAGCCGTTCAAAATTTATAAGCTTATTCTGTTTGAATCGGGGTATTTTCGCAAGATATCATGTCATAATTACGAGTTCGATAGATTGTTGATTGAAAAGTGTCTACTACTAGATAAATTACTTATTTAGTTTAAAAAGAATGAAGTAAAAAAAAGCTGTAGGAAATGTTTACTTTTTGGCATTTGGACCATCGCATAGCCATCGCTGATAGAAAAACACGTTGTAAGCTGACTATGGAGCACATTATTCTAACGTCTAACTAACATTAGATAAATTGTCAATGTTAAGACAGACGCCTCTTATAATTTATGTTTATTACATTTATTTTATTTCTAGCAAACACGAAATGCGTCATTCTTTGGCACATGGACAAACAAAGGGTTTTGTTGTTAATTAACTTCCGTATGTGATTCAAGATAGACTTAATAAATAGATACCTTCTAACTAAACAATGACCATAAATTGCAATGACATAATTATTTTTGATCACTTTTATTGGGCCATCACTTTTTACTTGTACACTATATTATGTTAAAATCGCTATATAATTTAGTAACCGTTTTTTATTGTAAACTTTCTTTAATTTCAATTCTTTTCAATGTAAACTCAAATTAACTTTGTCAAGTAGAGCAACACAACATAAAATTAAACATGGTGGGTCAGATCAGCAGCATGCGAAGAATGTCATTTTGATAATGAGATTTGATTGACGTGTCATCTTAATAAAAAAAAAACAACACGAATTCAATTGCAACAGAGAAACAATCAATCAATGTCCGTAGTAGTAAACTGGGTTGCAAAACTAAAAAAAAACACTAAAAACTCCGAAACATATTCAACTTAAAGTCAAAGCAAAGAAAAACTCAAAGACATTACTTCTTATATCTGTCAAAGTCGTCCAACGTCATGTCAGACACAACTGTCATGGCTGCCCTAAAAATAGGGTTAAGTTATAAAAAAAAAATCAAATGATAATTTTTGTACGCCTGTACCTTCTTCAATTTGATAGTATTTTTATAGAAAGACCCTATTTTTTTCCTATTTACCTATGTAGTGTACATAGTGATAGCTCGAAATCAAACATTTTCTTAAAACTTTATCATAGCTCAAACTATCTAACTGTCACTTAGCATAGACAAATATGATGAGGTTCAAGTGACATTTGACTGTAATGTACATTTTTCTAGAATTTTCCTTGCTATTGACAAAGAAACATAAAAATATCAAAACCAATCGTTATTGATGACAAGTTACCAATAGAGGCACCATAATATATGGCTGTTTTGTACTAGATATCCTGAAAAAAACAGAATCGTTTTTCTTTGTTTTTCTACCAAATTAATAGTTTTGATTTATTGGAGAGCGTCGCAGCAATTGTGTCAGAGAAAATTGAAATCCTGTTATTGAGTTCTAGGATACACAAAAACTTAGATTGGGTGCTTTTATGTAAGAGAAATTCTAGTTTTTAGCCATTTTAGCAAATTAATAAACATTTGACCAAATTTGAGGATTTTGGTCTCTGATGCTTTAAACAACCTCTGCGATAAAAAACGCACTATCTTTATAACTAGCTTTGGAATAGGTCGCGTAGACGCTACTTATGCGTCGCGTTTGCGTGACGTAAACGTCCGACAAACGCCTACGATGGGTAAGAAGGCCTCACTATCAAGAATTGAAAATATTTTGTGCAAAACTCATTCACTCCTTCAATTTAGTACGTCCTTTAGGTAATTTTAGCTTACCAAGAAATCCTCTATAAATAAAACCAAAGCAATGGTTGATTGGGCCGTTCATGTGGTCAACATACGTAAGTAACCCTCTAACTGCCGCCATTTTACCGCCCGGGCTAAGTGCGGCCATTTCTGCATTGCTCATAAAAATATTTTCGCCCTCGACGTAATGGGTTAGAAAAATGTGGCCGTATGTAACAGAAAGGAAAAGATTTTTCATGCGATGGTTAATTCGGTGATGTGATATTTTTCGAGCTGAAATGTTGTGGACTTATGAACTTAGGTAGTAGGTATTGACTTATTAAAGTAGTACTGTAACAGAGCAACCAGTTGTCAACTTGGGTAACTGATGAAATTCTAAATATTTGATATCACATTAGCCTACAGGGGCACTTCGAGACGTTTTTAATTAGTTAGGTTGGGTTGCCAATACCCGTATCAAGACAAAGGCCAATTTCTCAATTAAGTAGGTATTTGGAGATAAGAAACAACTTTTATTAACAGGTTTTCAAGCTAAAGTAGACATGACAAATACTAGGGGATGAGCCCACGCACAATGGTCCAGCTGAAGGACTAAGTGCGGAAACCAAACCCCCATAACATAGAATACTAGGGGATTATAGCTCTAAAACGTAAGAAAGCATGCGCTACCTAGTTTTTGCGTGTCTAGAAAACATTTATTTACCCATGGAAAATTTGATCTTCTACAGACAATACCTAACGAATATAATTCACTATTCGATTTCATAATAGACATTTTTAGAGTGGCGAATAATAACTTAGAAGTATAAAAACTCTGATACAATAATGAAGAATAAACTTAGCTGCGTAGTCCCGAGACCTTCAAATTAAAAGCAAAAAAGTAGAAAAATATTCATAAAACATGAATATTTAGATAGGCGACTGACACCAATTCCTTTTTAATAAATATTTCCCCGAACATTAATTTAATAAGGAATACGATATCCTGTTATTGTCATTTTATTTCGTCTTTAGAAATTGTAATGAGACAAGAGAGTGGCTACATAAGTAATTGGCAATTTTAAATTTTAATCTGAGGACAGCTACTCGTTTCTAATTTTTAGGAGAAGCAGGACAATTATTCCTGAGTCGTGAGAAATACTGAAGTAACACGCGCATTCACACTAAATCATCAATTCATCAGCATTCTGCCTTTGCATGTCTCAGACATACATACATAAACTCATGCCTTTTTCCCATGAGGGTAGGCAGAAACTACAGAACGCCACCTGCCACGATCCTTACATACTTCTTTTGCTTCACTCACATTCACTTAGTCATACACACACGCCGGTTAGGACTACTGCGCACCTGGCCTTTCTGAAGAAAATCACAAATAAGGTATGTGTATGTCTTTCTAGGGAGTCCCCTCCTGGCGTTTCCATTCACGTCTACCTTTCGTTAGTCACCTTTCATTCATCCTCTCAACATGGCCAAACCATCTTAACATACTCTTTTCAATTGTAGTCGCTATATCTTCTTTTAAACCACAACGTTCTCCTAGTACACTATTCCTACATCTATCATTTAAAATTACACCACACATACATCGCAAAGAACGCATTTCTATCGCATTAATCCTACTTTATTTTATTTTTTGCCATGTCCAACCTTCACTTCCATACATAAGTGTCAGACACCAGCACGCTGTTGAGCTTTCAATACATATTATCATCTTTTTCTACACAGTACATCCATCATACAAATAGAAAAAATATCATTGGAAGTAGGTTTGAAAAATATATCGATCAGCTCGAATTGTTAAATGAATTAACGCTCATCATAGCCTTGAAGCTCAAGTAGATATGCAAGCTGTATCGCGTTTCAAAACTGACAGATTTCATCCTCATCTTCTTATGAAATCTAATTTCAAATTGAGATTCATGGTAGAGCATGTATCTATGGGCTTAAGAATGTAAAGTTAACTGTGGTTATTCAGTCATCATTCAATGTCGTGAGTTTACCGTAGATGAATGAATATGAAATCGTAAATTCGTGGAAGACAGCAGACGGACGCATCCGCCGCCATGCCAAGATTAGTATGTTTCTTCACACCTGCTGTTTACGATAGAGCAACACTGATTGAAGGATTGTTGACTGCATTTAAACAATT